>JAHWFP010129883.1:0-37669 GCA_023313725.1 Lithobius niger
CCCCCCCTCCCTTAATCTGGCCCTGTGAATAACTGACATGGGGGGGGGGGGCGATTGAGGCTTATTGGCGCGTCGACAACTTGGTCATTGGCGCCAACCTCAGTCACAGTGCAGTGGTCTGGGTTGCCACTGCACCACACATTACAGAGATGTTATTCAAACCCCTAATCTAAATCTTGTCATACATCTGCACCTCCTGCAAATATAAAAGAACACCGGACAGGAGGACAGACTTATCGCCCAATTGACGCGCAATGTCATGCGGAAGATGGAAACAATGACGAACACCATCAAGATAGCGACAATCAACAAGTAAGTGCCGGACCGTAAGTGGCCGTCGACACCATTAACATTCAGGAGGGTCAACCCCCTGCAAAACGAAATAGTGAGTAAGTCGGGTGTGACCAATGCGCAAACGGGCCAACACAACCTCCTCACGGCGACTGCGGCGACACGCCGAGTGCCACTCCTCGACAGTGCCTTTAATGGCCCGTAATATATTACCATCCTGTCTGTCCCACAAGGTTTGCCAAAAAGCGTGTAACCTCAGACGCAGAGTTGGAAAGGTGTCTGAGGGAACAAGGCTGAGATCCCTACCGAGAGGGCCAGAAAGGGCCCCATTCGCAGCAGAATCAGCTTGCTCATTCCCTGCTATCCCAACATGGCCCGGGATCCAGCAGAAAAGCACGGTTTTCCACTGGCCAGGCAAGCGGGAAAGCAAAGCTTGAAAACGTTGTGTCAAGGGGTTCCGCAGATTGTAATTCGCCAAGGACTCCAGGGTACTCATGGAATCACTAAAGATAATGAAATGCGTGCCCTGAAGGTCAAGGATCCATTCCACCACCAAACCAAGAGCCAAAAGCTCTGCAGAAAACACAGAATAGCCTGATGGAAGGCGATGGACAACCGTTACTCACTTACACACACAAGCACACGACACGCCAACGTCTGACTTCGACCCATTAGTAAACAGGCGCTGATAACCGGCGTACTGAGAACTCAGCCGTCGGAACTCCTGTAAGTACATTGCTGGTAGAGTGGAACCCTTCGGGAGGGACGCTAGAGCGAAAATGAAACTATCACTTGGGACAAGCCAAGGGGCAACTGGCATTCTCCCAAGCCTCAAGACGCAGGGCATTTCAAAGGCTATCTCCTGACAGGACTGCTGGAGCCTATAGCGGAAATCACCCTTACCCACCCTGCGTCTACCGACTCGCAAGTCTGGCCCAAAAACCATGGACCAGGCAGGACTGGATTGCACAGCACGCAAACGCACAGCATACTGAATGGCAAGCTGTCGCCGACGAATGGCAAAAGGTGGCTCCGAGGCCTCAGCATAGAGGCTGACCACTGGAGAAGTTCGAAATGCCCCAATCGCCACACGCAGGCCACTGTGATGCGCAGTGTCCAACATCTGGAGAGTCGAGTCACTAGCCGAACCATACACCATACACGCATAATCAAGTTTGCTGCGGACAAGGGCTTGGTAGAGGAGCAACATGGCAGTGCGATCGGCACCCCATGAAGTGCCTGACAGGCACTGACGCAAGTGTGGAGGCCAAGATAAACTGGAATCGAACACCAGACCCAGGAAACGTGCCTGTGGGACAACAGGAATTTGTGCCTGTCCCAAGTACAGGCAAGGATCTGGGTGCAGTATTCGTTGGCGGCAAAAGTGGACGCACACATTTTTGTCCGGAGATAACCGGAAACCATTACTGACCGCCCATTACTGACCTGTAGCAGCCGCTCACAGGTGTGCATGCGAGCTGCCCAAAAGAGCAGGCCGAAGTCATCGACAAACAAAGACTGGGGAACAGCAGCTTGCTGAGCAATGGGGTTGATCCCTATAGCAAACAAGATGACACTAAGAACACCTCCTTGAGGCACACCATTCTCCAAGACAAACGGGCGGGAAAGAGTCGCCCCGACACGAACGCGAAAAGAACGGCCTGAGAGGTACTCGGAAAGCAACAGTGCCATCTGTCACCTCAAGCCACAGTCATAGAGACTACGGAGAATCCCATACGCTAGGTCGTATCATAAGCCTTCTCCAAGTCAAAGAAAACCTGAACCAGATGATGACGCAGGCGAAAAGACTCTCTCACATCTGATTCAAGGGCAACTAGATGATCGATAGTTGACCGAAACCGTCGAAAGCCACACTGGGAAACAGATCAGAATCCCCGTGATTCCAACACCCACACCAACAGCTCACTGACCATCCGTTCCATAAGTTTACAGACACAGCTAGTCAGAGCGATTGGGCGATAATTGGAAGGAGAAGTAGGGTCTTTGCCCGGTTTTACAATGGGGATGACCACTGCTGTCCTCCACGATGCTGGAATAGAGCCCTCTGCCCACACACGGTTGAACATTCCCAGCAAGAACTGCTGGGAGGCAAGAGGCAGATGTTTCAACAGTTGATAGTGAACATCATGAGGCCCCGGGACGGAGTCATGCGACTTGGACAAAGCTGAAACAAATTCCTACCAGTTAAACGGTAAATTGTACTCCTCTAGCCCATCGGAGCGAAAGTCCAGAGAGTGAGCTTCGTCCCTACGCTTAATCCCGAGGAAACCAGGATGATAATGGTCATCACTGAAGACCCGCGCAAATGCAGACACAAGACAATCAGCGATATCCGACACAGAAGAGATCACGGCATTCGCTACCTTTAACTGCGACACCGGGGAAGGCACGTTCTTCCCCGAGATCTGGCGCACCTTCCTCCACACTTGCTGAGAAGGCGTGGAGCGCGTTATTGACGAAATATAAGCCAACCACGAAGCACGCCTAGCCTCACGGATAACATACCGGCCACAAAGTTTTCAGTAGTGGGGCTCACCGTAAATGCACGCAATGCACGCCAGCGGGCCTGAATGGCCAGTCCGCAAGCTGGTGTCCACCATGGAACAGGAACTCGTCTCGGCTGCGTGGACGTATGCTGGATAGCAGCATGAGCAGCAGCAAGGGACCACATCAGTGAAATTAGTGGAAAGTTCATCCACATCAGAAAAGTCCTTAACCGCACGCTGAAATACAGCAGCCCCAGCAAAGACTGACCACTCAGCTCGCTTAGGTGCCCACCGAGATGGCCTGGAGGCCACAGAACCCCCTTGTGTTGTGGACAACACAATGGGGAGGTGATCGCTCCCATGCAGATCGGCAGTGACAGGCCAAGTGAAATGAACTGGGATGGCTAGCGAACAGAAGGTTAAGTCCACTGCTGACCAATTGCCTGTAGCCAGATTACAGTGAGTCATGGTGCTATCGTTCAGGATACAGACGGACCCCCTCTGCATCCACTCCTCAAGTATCCTCCCTTTGTTGTCAGTATGAGGTCCCCCCCCACTGGACGTGGTGGCTGTTAAAGTCGCCCAGCAACAAGAAAGGGGCAGGAAGCTGGCGGACCAGATCCTCCAGGTCACCAACCCCAAAAACCTCATCTGGTGGCAAATAAAGCGAACATACAGTAATATCGAAGTGGAAAGAAACTCGAACTGCTACCGCCTGAAGCCTAGTGTGCAGAGGCACACTGACATGTGGCTGAGAGTGTTGAACCAGCACTGCAACACCACCATGTGCATGTGGCACAGGGTGAGCATCCAGACGGTAGACAGAATAACCTCGAACAACCGGATTATCTGACACCTTAAGAGAGTGGAAAGTTTTGTTAGCAGTCCTGTTTGGCAAACACCAGTAGTAGATGTTTTGGTTTAAAGCAGGCCCTTTTGAGCAACCCCTCAGGCCCTCCTGCAGGCCCCCTCCTTCCTTTCTTCAGATGGGGCCCCCCTCCTATTTTGAGGGTTCATGCCTAATTTTTTGGCGGTTTTTTTTAAGTGTTGGTGTTTGTAAAGCATTTTTCGGGGTGTAACTTTCTTGTTGTGTCAGGGACCTCTCTGCAGATTGGCCCCTTCTTATTTGAATATTTTTGCAGGTTTTTTTTATTTTCTAAAGTGTTGTTGTTTACGGAGCATTTTTCCTAAGTTGTGCATATTTTTTTATGGATGTGGGGTGTGATATTGTGACTTTCTAATGTGTGGACAATTTGATACAAACCCCTGGGAATGAGCGGTGGGCATAAAAGGTGCAGAAAATTACGTGTCTTGATTGTGGAGGACTCGTTTCTTCCTACGATGAATTTTTGGCGCACTACGACCGATGCTATGGAAAAATGATTGCTCCTGAAAAAAACAAATTTGGCGGTATATATAACTGCGAAGACAGTTGGAAGTATTTCCCTGAGTTAGAACGAGCTATGGTTCATACCAGAAATTTTCATTCGTCTATTCCAATGAACGAAGAGACGGTTTCGGAAGATAAAAAAAGGACCAACAATGATTGAGGAAGAAGAAAAACGAGATCTTCGGATGTTGGACAACAAGATTTTCCCATGTCAATACTGTGAAAATTGTATGAAGTCAAACCAAGCGGTGCTACATAAAAATATACAAACAACGTATCGAAAATTTTCAATTTTCGTCATCAGGATTAGCAATAAAAGTAAAGCATAGCAGAAGCCACTAATCCATTCTACATTAAAAGCATAAAAACAGTTATTTAAAACGGATAAAAACCACGAATTTCTCCTCTCAAAAGAGGCAGAAATGGCAACTGAAATGTTCGACCCACCTGCTCCGTTGGGAAACCAAGTCGCGACGAGCCAACTACGAGCCTTTGATTTTGTTGGAACAGCACGAGGACAATTATTGGAATCTTTTAGAACAATCTCGACATCTTATGGTAAACATAAAATCTCAAATTGGGATATGCACTCTCTTCAAAAAAGCGACAGATAATACAGAACCTGGTCAGGGTGGGGAGCAAGGAGTTTTTTTCGGAAATGTCAAACAAGATTCTGCATAGTATTGGACAGTTTGCTGTAGAAGGAAGTGGATGGGTTGTCAAGCAATGCATGTGCACCGAACTATGGGTTGGAATTTACAGACCTTTTGCCAGGAAAGGTTACGTAGCACTCCCCAACAACCTCCAACTAGGTCCTGATTGTGATGTCCTTGGCATGGACACACCTGAGCCCAGAGTGGGCACCAATGGTAAAGAAAGACACGGACTAACCAGTGTGTAGGCTACAGTTGAAAAGACAGTTTACTTCCTGTTAACTGTGGTATAAACAGGGAGTGGTACAGTGTTACATGTGATGTAACAAATGATATATACAATTGATTGGGCTAACCTATTAGGTAGATTAGGGTAAACTGGGTAGGGCTAACATCTTGACGCTAAATTGAAGACAGCCATTGTGGAGCCCCAAATGACGACTCCACAATAATACAAAGAACAAGAAAAAAAAAACAGAAAAAAAATAATCTAAGCCGAGCTGAAAATAAAATCATGGTTACGAAGACAAGATATTATTTTAGTTTTCTGTCTATTTTTAAAGAAAGATACATAAGTTTTTTGCTTTCGAAAAAAAAAACTGAACACTTTTTTGAATGCTGGTTACAAAATAAAAAAACTCAAGATGTACATTTTAAAGAAAAAAATTAAACACTATTAAACTGACTGGAAACTTGCCGGTTTTAAATTTGTATTTTGATTTCAGGAACAAAACTTTTTTGTAACATTCAATTTGAATTTTTTGGTTGTTGTTTTTGTTGTACGTAGCCTTTTTTGGTTTATTTTACTTTTGGGAGCAAACAGTACTGCAGCTAAAACGCTACAGTGTTGCTGTTAGACATCTGGCATCCTATTGAACAGGTTGCAGATGTTGTATTTTGGTTAGAAATTCGCCGGAGTGGAAATTGCATCTTCAAGCAATTTTTTGTTCCGATGTTGAAGAAATGTTGTACATGAAAATACAAAAAAGATACAAAGAGATAAAACCGTGAAATTATTTTTTCGCACATACAACAATATACTTTACATGTTTACCTAATTTTAAAGGCAGCCTTTTTTTTAAATTAACAGAGCTGATTCTCTGCACGATTAACTATGGACAGACATGTTAGCGTTACTCGCTACATTTTAAAAAGAATTTTCGTTAAATTGACAGGCAACAGATTACTACGAAAAACAAAGAAGTTACAGCCACCTGGTAAATTAAGTTGAGTTAAATTAACTACAAATTGAGTTTATCTGGAGCTAATCGCAGTCTTTTTGTAAGATTTTGTCGATTTTGAAGTTGTGCAGCAAAGTCGTCCTGAGTGGGCGATAGCACAACTTTACGTTTGTTAGTATCCGCTTTCGGTTTTTTATTATATGACCTGGCTTCAATGATGTTTGTTTATCGGATGGAGACGTAACAAACGATGAAGGTTTTGAGCTTTATGGCTTGAGATTTTCTCTGGGAGAGGCACTGTTGGTGTTTTTTTTAGACTCATCCACTCTGTGTGTGAGGGGTAATTTCGCTGGAGATTTCCTGCCACCTGGTGACTTGCGAGGAAAATTTTCAGGTGATTTTCCAAGTTGATTGATTGGTGGATTGGAGCCCTCGGCAATAGAAATTGACTTTCTGGATTAGCCAAGGGATCTGCGAGCAGGAACTACGTCAGCGGAACTTGGATTATCACGTTTACTACTGCCAAAAGACACGCGTTTTGAACAAGAGTGAAGTTGCTCATTATTATTCACGGTGGAATTATTGCTTTTCGCCATCGGATTAAGTGCTTTTGGTGACTGCTCTGGATATTCATTTTCAATGGTATGTAATCTTAGCTGTTTGCGATGTTTGGGAATCGTATTACCGTTAGTGTCAACGATAATATAGGATTGATTACTGTCTATCTGACTTAACACCTTTAGACCATAGCGTATCGTTTGTCGTACTGTAGTCACGGTACCAAACATTATCGACTATTTGATACTGTTTCAACTGCCGATGGTGTGTGCTCTGTACTTGTTGTAATTGTTTACGGCAAACGGCCGCAATAGGGTCAGAGAATAATAAATCCAGCCGAGACTTTAATTCTCAGTTAAAGTATAACCGGGTGTTGCTTGCGTGGTAGCGCATATAGTGATACGTGCTGATAACAAGTAAGAGTTTATAATCTCTTGAATAGCAGACCCCTGACACCGTGCGGCCTTGTAGACTCTCTTAAAATTGCGGACATAGATTTCTGCCAATCCGTTTGTCCACAGTGCAAAACTAGGGCCAGACGTATGCCTAATCACATTGGATTTTAACCAATGTTGGGATTCTGGATACATAAATTGGGCTGCATTGTCCGCAATATGATTATTTACCACGTAAATAACTCGTGCGGACGTTGTAGACTTCATTTTATGCACAAAAGGAATTTTTGAATGTGTGTCTACTAGTATAAAAAACATATAATTGTCCATTGGGCCTAAAAAAATCCACGTGCATTTTAGCAAAAGGCTTTAGTGGATATTCCCATGTGTGTTTGGGTCCAGCCGCTTGAGTATCTTTGTACTCTTGACAATTTTGGCATGATTTAACTTTATTTTCAATGTCAGAGTCAATTTTAGGCCACCAGACTTTTTACCTGGCTAAACTTTTCAATTTAACTATGCCTAATTGAGCGCTATGTAGGTCTTTTAAGATTTGTCTCTGCAAGGCATCGGCACCAGGATTCTATACCCCCAATATAAAGTTTCGTTTTCAACCTACATTTCAGTATGGCATGTGAAGTACTGTAACAGATCGGGAATTTCGCATTTGGCAGGCCAGCCATGGTTCACGTAGCGATAGACTTTAGAATTTTGTCACGTGTGCTTTCGAGCACTTGTGTCTCGTTCAAAACTGGTAGGTTTGAAACAGTTTCTAAAGCAAGAACATTGCATTGTGCGTCAGCTTTTCCGAACTCCTTGGTATTTGGTAGGGGAAGTCGAGATAACGCGTCAGCTGTTAAGTTAAGTTTTCCAGAATATGTTCATAGTCGTACGCATTAAGGATCACTGCCCAACGCTGACCCCTGGTGGCTGCCATTTGCGGTATTCCTTTTTTAGGGCCAAAAGTCCATACTCGGGCCTTTTGGTCAGACTGTAGTATGAATCGCTGACCATAAACATATTCATGAAACAGCTTCACTCCCCCAGCCACACTGAGAGCTCATGATCAAAATGGGAGTAGCCCATTTCTGCTTGAGTCAGCTTACGTTAAGCGAAAGCTATTGGTCTAGATTCGCAGTTTTTCATGACATTCATGAGGCACGCACCGACCCCATAAGGTGAGTCGCCACAAACTAGTTTGAGTTTTAATTTAGGATCGTAGTGGACCAGAACTAGTGGACTTGAATCTAGTGAACTAGATTTAAGAAATAATTCTTTTACTTTACTCACGGCTCGGTCACATTCTGCTCCCCAAACCCACTTCACACTTGGGCTTAATAAACGTGTAACAGGTGAGAGAATATGAGCGAGATTAGGTAGATATTTTGAGTAATGGTTTACAAAACCCAAAAAGCTCTGCAGCTCTTGAATACATGTAGGGTTAGGAGCGTTTGTGACTGCCTCGATAACCTCAGGGAGTGTATGCAGGCCTTCTGCATTTATCATGTGGCCTAAATATTTTAACTCGGGCCGTCACAGTTTGCACTTCTTGATCTTAAGTTTGGCTCGTGCATCTTCGAAAGCATTTAACAGTTTGTTTAACGATTCGTCATGTGAAACCCCCTTCTCGCTCACCTGGATGTCATCGTAAAACGGGAGACATTTGGGGATTTTATACTGGTGACTCGAGTCATTACCCTCTGGAAAATTCCAGGGTTGGACGCTAGGCTCTAGGGTACTCAAAGCCATCTATACAATCCCAGGGGTTTATTTATTGTTAAAGCTTCTTGTGACTCTTTATCAAGTTCAATTTGCAGAAAGACATCCATAAGATCGATAAGGGAACAAGTGTCACTTCCATGCTAATTCGCTAAATAATTCTGCGGCCGTGGTAGACTTCCAGTTGGGGGTTCATGGTGGTCTTGTAATCACCTATCGCCCGTATTTGACCATCCGGTTTATGAACTATGACGATGGGCGTAGACCACTGAGAGGTCTCTACAGGCCCTAGAATTCCAAGGCCAACCAACTTACGAATTTCTTGGTTAACCTTTTCTTTGAGTGCTAACGGAACACGACAGTGCACAGGCTTTGCATCAGGTTTAAAATGAATTTTGGCTTTGAAATTTTTAAACTTACCCATACCTTCACTAAATAGCTCAGGGAAACCCTTTACTATTTCAGAAGTATCAACTGGTGTAATACTAGTTTTGATTTTCTTTACACTTTTCTTAGGTTTAACTTTTATTTGTAGGTGAGTGTTTAAATTGATATATGAGAAGGGTTAGAGTTAGTGTAAACGTGGAACGAAAACCGCAAATCTCCTAAACCCCCGAGGCCGTGGATCTTCCCCTTACGCAACTCAGGTGAACAATAAATGACTCAGTCTATGCTCAGGAAATTTCATATGAATCGCATTCACTCTTTATATTTTTCGTGACATTCATGGGGATTTACAAGGTATGCAGAAATATGCCCGGTCTGGGGAAAAATGTCAAACAGTTCTGTGATTATGTCCAAACGTAGCAAACAAGATTCCATCTAAATAAAAACACAGTTCCTTTTAGGCCTAGCGCTCACATTTCCAAACATGTCGTGACGGTAAATTTTACTTCAAACATTTAGGGACGGCACAGGTTAACTTACAGTTTTCGTCGACGAATCTGACATTTCTCCCAAACAATATCAATCCCATCGTGAAACGACCAAGACATAGGTTCAAAGGCACATATGGTTACATCCTGAATCACCGCTCTGCCCGATGCCCCAAAACAAACGGATCCATCGGATTCGACAGTCAACACGGAAGGAATAAACAAGGAAGAAGGAACAGATTCAATACATATTCAAACCTTACCCCAACTCGTATGACGTAACAGAAAAAACGTGCCAACATCATAAAAATACACGCTTAAATTGTTGTACAAATTTGTACTTACGCTTTCACAACCATAATACATGGGCAATACGAAACTAAGTAACTACAAGAGCATCAACCCCAGGCACAGCCATGGGTTAAATACCTCATCGGTTTGTGACACGCCAGTTTACAAAAACCGGCCCCCGACCGGCACATCACACCCGGCCAAGACTCAACCACTATCAAGTGGGCAAAGGTGAGCATTGCCCAGAACACTTACAGCAAGTAGCTAAGGGGCAAACGTCCGAAAACAAACCCTCTGAAAGTTTAACGCAAGTTATCATTTAAAACTGCGCAATGGGCATTACACAAGAACAGTTACGCGTTTTACGTTTACACGTGAACACCAAACAAAAACGCGGCACAGTAGGTCATAAAATGGATGGAATTCAACATGAAAAATAGAAAGCCAATCCTTTCCCATCAAAGCAGGTTTATACAATTTTGAAACTAAAGCATCCAAGTGTTCAATTTGACCTTTAACTTCAACCTTCAGACTCACAGTATAATCGTGTTCTCAATTCCGTCAGTGTATGAGTGTATCGAATATGGACTGAGCTTTAAAGAACAGTCCGCAAAATATTTTTGATGCCACTCAATAGGAATAATGGATGCGTCTGCCCCGGAATCAAGTTCCATTTCTAGCTTGACACTATTTAGGTAGACTGGCAATTTCCACTTATGAATTTTCATAGAATTAACTACTACTATTATCTTGTTGGTTTGTAGGGGAATTGAAATCTGGTCCGCAGCCTGACTCAGTCCAAGAGTATTATTTTCAGAACAATATAGTCGTTGTCTGAATCGCTATCAGACCCGGAACCAGACTCTGAATTTTCGGCGACAACATCCTGGTCATCTTCACTGTCGCTGTCACTATCGCGTTCAAGTTTATTAACGCGTTTCTTGTAACTATACTTCTGTTTAGACTTTGGCCTAGCCTTGAAATTTGTGCTTGAACTTGCTTTAGAGTGGTCGAGTGGTTTTGAAGTTCGGTTTGAATGACTAGCTTTTCTGCACACGGCTTTTAAATGGCGGACAGTGTGGCATCTGCCGCAAGTATACTTGCGATATTTGCGGCGTGTTTTCACGTGGCTGGACTTGCCGCAACAATAGCAAATAAAATCCTTAGTGGATTTCGGCCTACTAGGCAGTTTGCAAGATTTTTTAGCTACATAATTCACAGCCTTTGAATGGCTTGTCAAAACGCTTTGGTCGGTTTCAGCTGATTCCAAGGATAAAGCTAAGGATGTTGTAGCCTTTAAATCCACAGTCTGCTTCAACAACTCGCATTGGATGACTTCAGATTGGATCCCCCAATTAGGCTATCCATTTTGCAATTAATCATTAATTAATTATAATAGTTTTCCTATTAATGTCTTTAATTTTAGCGAAGTCATAATACTTAGTCATTAGTGTACGCGCAGCTAATTATTACCCAATAGTTTCGTCTGAATTCTGATACCTAAAAACTTTACATGCTCAGATACCACGGAGGGCACTGGCTCGATGTCTTCTAAAACTTTTTTAACTAGTTCATCAAAAGTTAATGAGTCTGGTAAATCAGGTGAAATTATATTTAGAATCTTTTCAAACATTTTCTGCCCTACAAATGCCATTAGAAAATTCACTTGTTTGGCTGCTGGTATTTCTTTAGCTTTAAAATATTAGCTGATTCGATTGGAGTATTTCTCCCATGTATCGGATTTGCAATCGAATTCTGAGAATAAACCAGCGGTTTTAGACGAGCCCATAATGACTTCGTCTTCACTACTACTACACTCAAAATTTAAAATTAAATTTGAATTAGCTTCACTAATGCTAGCGTTCACTACTGAATTATTTTCAGTTTTACTCTCGCTACTACTTTTAGCAGCTTCAGGTGTTTTGCTACCGACACCTGTCTTTGGCATAAGCCTTACAAATTATATTTGATTAAATTTAATTACAATCCTGTTTAATCTGCAAAAATTAAACTGGAGCACTCAAGACTACCAGTCAATTATTTAACACAGAAATAAATCAAGCTTGACTGTACCCTACCTAGTTTTATAAATTAACTGCCTACAAGTTAAATTTAAAAGGGACTAGGCTTTGAAAAAATGTTTTACGTTTACCATTACTGCAACATTTTATAAAACAACACTTCTGGCCTAAGCCTCAGCACAGACCAGATTTCACTAAGTTTAAGCATAAACCTACGGTGTTAAATTTTACACCGGCACACACCAGCCTGAATATAGGCAATGGCACAATCAAATTTACCAGGGTTAATTTACAGCGCATTTTTCGGGCCTTCAGGCTTATAGTACTGCCTGTGCAGACACGCCAGTGCGTCGCTCTAGAACACTGCCAAGGTAAAATTAACCATAATAAATCCAATTGCCCACTTCGGTTCTAGTTGTTTAGGTAAAAAAATTTAACTATCATCATTTCGTACCACACAGCTCTACCACTACAAAAAAAAAACACTGTTTGAAAAAGTTTAAACTCTGATAGGAATTCAGAGCACTAATTTTCATTGCCAAATAAAAAAAAATTACAACTTACTACAAATATGGAGCAGAGATGTGGTTAAAGACCTATCAGTTTAAGCTTATAATTTAAGTTTACCAATGGTACCGGCCTCGTCGCCAACTGTGATGTCCCTGGCATGGACACATCTGAGCCCAGCGTGGGCACCAATGGTAAAGAAAGACACGGACTAACCAGTGTGTAAGCTACAGCTGAAAAGACAGTTTACTTCCTGTTAACTGTGGTATAAATAGGGAGCGGTACAGTGTTACATGTGATATAACAAATGCTATATACCATTGATTGGGCATACCTATTAGGTAGATCACAATAAACTGGGTAGGACTAACATCTTGACACTAAATTGAAGGCAGCTATTGTGGAGCCACAAATAATGACTCAACACTGATATATTGGTCAATGTGAGTATCGAAGATGATAGATGTTTTCTGTGGTCCGTGTTGGCTAGTATACACCCCGTTCCATCTTCGCAACATGATTGGGACACGAAACATTACCTGTCTCATGCTCACGAGTTAGTTGTAGGTGTGTTGGACCCCATTCCTATATCCAAAATCGCGACATTCGAAAAAGCTAACAACATTTCGGTATCTGTTTTTGGTTTCGAGGATGACGAGCCTTGCGTTTATCACGTGAGTTCCTTAGTTGAAAGTAAGCATCACATTGACTTGCTTCTTCTCGATGGACACTATGTGACAATAAAAGACTTCAACAAATTCATCACAAGTTTCAACCTCAATAAGCGCTTCAAGTATTTTTGCAAGTATTGCTTACAAGGTTTTCGAAATAGTTTCAGGTATGAAGACTACCACCTTCCTTCTTGGGAGGGAGTTCTATTTCAAAAAACCTCATTGCCCGACAATGACGTTATCCAGTTTAAAATTTCACAAACGAGCTCAAAAGGTTGTACATGGCTTCGTGGACTTTGGAGCGGCACTGCACCCAGTCTCCAGTTGTGATGGAAATGATACATACACCAGAGTTAACCACACATAGCAAGCTTCCAGTTTTGCCTACGTGATTGTTGACCACTTAGGTGGAGTCTTTTCCAAAAAGTTGTACAGAGGAGTAGACAGAGTGCAAGTTTTCTTCAAATCTATATTAGAGGAACATATAAACATCGTGGCTTACGTGGATTCCAACAAGCCACGAATGGAACGTTTAACCAATGGACAGGGGTTTTGTACAAAGAAGCTGTGGTGTGCCTTATCTGCAAAGAAGAAGCATTTACCCCACCCTAAGAAAAATTTAACGGGTTTACGAACGTACAAGACCACTACCACATAACCGGTGAATTTAGAGGTGCTGCGCACAGCAAGTGTGGCTTTGCTTACACTTTGAACAAAAACATAGCGGTTGTAATGCATAATTTCGAAAAATAGGACAGTCATTTCTTCGTGAAGGCTTTGAATTCGTTTAAAGTTTTGAAGGCTCTGCATAATGTGAGGATCATCGCTAAGAACATGGAAAGAATCAGCAGCATGAAATTGTTACAGACACAGATAGTCTGTGTTATTCGATAGAAACGGACGATGTTTACAAAGATATGGAAGAAGATGCGTCATTGTTCTACACATTGGACTACCCAAAAGAACATTTGTTACACTCCTACATCAACAAAAAAGGATTGGAGAAGATAAAAGACGAAAGCACGAGGTGTCCAATTCCTGAGTTTGTAGGTTTAAAGTCGAAGCTCTACAGCGTTTTACAATTGCATGGGAAGAACAAAATGGCTTGGAACGGCATTAAAAAACAGCACAAGTGGTACACGAAACGTACAAGAATGTGCTGTTTAATAATAGCGTCGTGAGAACTCTGGGGTCTTACATTCGTTCGGAGGTGCACGAACTAAAAACCATCACCATCAACAAGTTAACTTTCAGCTACGACGACAAGAGATGGGTCTGCGATGATTCAGTCAGTACTTTAGCTTATGGGCACGTGAATTCAGCTTAAACTATCTATATTATCCATCCAGCTGTTGTACTTGGAGTCATAGCCCTTCCATTTAAAGAAATAAAGCATTTTTCCATTGTTTCCATCGAACTTGGGTTTTTTAAATTTTCTGTTTGTAGAAACCTCCGAGCATCAGTTCACCTGACTCATAATTCTAAAGATATGTAACTGGTTGGGCTTTTGGCACTGTACGGATCGTGAATACTTCGTTAGCAAAATTGTGCAAACATTTATCGAAATTTTTTTAACTTTAGAAATCCTGACTTTATTTCCTACAGCGAACTTGGGTTTCTTTAGCAGTTGTTTAGGGCTAATTCGTCTCAGCAATGGTTCGTGGCGTCTGGTTACTTCCCTAGGTTTCAGTTTCGTGGTGGAATGAACCGTGTCATTGTAATGCGAAACCAACTCGTCGATAATGTGTATCCACTTGTAATTCCCCTACCTGGTGATTGTTTCCACATTCGAGTTTTTATCATTCTGTTAAAACGGCCAAGCACGCTCGCTTTCTTCTCAGAGTGCGTAGAGTACATGTTGATGTTATAGCACCTAAGTAGCGCTTTCAAGTCTTTATTGTAGAACTCACAACCTAAATCGACTTGTAAATTTTTAGGGGCGGTCGCTTGTGAGAGTATCTTCTTGAAATCTTCAGTAACATCCAGGCCGGTTTTTGATTTAAGAAGAATGGCCCAAGGAAACTTAGACATGATGTTAATGCAAGTTAGTATATAGTTAATTTTTTTAATTAGCTTAGCGTACAATCACCTTCCTTCACGGAAAACTTTTCAGCGTTGGTTTGTGAAGTTCGTTTACGAGTTGATCCATTTTTTTATTTCCCATTCCGAACCTGAGTTTTGTTTTCATGATTTTTCTTAACAACAGAAGCAGCTAGTTTTTTCCTCCATGCCAGAGATGTATCCTCTCTCTCACTTTAAGCTTTAGAATTTAGAATTTCATCGGTGGCGTAGCGATCTTTTAAGTCCCAGCTCTCGGCGTAAGATATATCGTGTTCGTTGCAAGCTTCGTCTAGTTTCAGGATCTCCTCGTGCCAGTCACTTCTTCAGCTGAGTTATAGGACCGCAGTATTGATACCCCGGTAAATGTATTTCAACAGGCAAGTTATCTATGATTTTGTTCACGAGTCCATTCACCACTTTGACGAAGTAAGTTTTTTTTGTACCTCATACATTGCAAAACACTATCTCCATCAATCTGTTGTTTCAGGAAGTTGTAGAAACTTGGGCCTTCGACTGGTTAAGAGTCGAACATTTACATTTGACGCAATATTTCATCTTGAGTTCTATACAGTTGGTCTTTTTTACTATAGTACAATCTTTTTTCATCTCTTTAAAAAACAATACATCATGGATTCCTGTTCGATTATCTCACCGGCAAGCCTCCGACTTGAAAATTTATCTAAATAATCCCATTCATTTGGACTCTGAAAAAAATTACGAATTCGCTCTACTCAATTTAGATACCTATAACAGCATACACAACATCACCTAAAAAAATAACGAAATTCAGTATACTACCGATGCTGGCGCTTCATGGCACAAAGTGTTAGTAAGTCCCGGTGCCTACTAAATTGAGCATTTGAATAAATTCCTCAAGTCAGCGATAGATGCGAATGGTCACAGCAAGGATGCCTTTATGATTCTTCCGAATCTAAACACTTTAAGAACCAACTTACCAATCCAAATTGCGGAATATCTTTTTCGGTTGACAAGAGTTTGGCTACATTCTTGGGGTTTGACTTAGACAGCTACGTCAGAAGTAGTGAAAGTCGAAATATAGTCGACATTATAAGCGTCAATACAATTTTTGTACACGTGGATATCATCGGCAATTCGTACCTAAACAGTGACACACAGCACACTTTATACTCATTTTATCACAATTCACCACTCGGTTTCAGAATCATAGAGTCCCCGCATAATTTAATTTACCTCCCAGTTACTACAAAGTTAATCAGAAGTATAAGAGTTTGGCTCACGTCTCAGATCAACGAGCCATTGGATTTAAACGGTGAGACGCTATTGGTTCGATTTCATTTGAGATTTACGAATTACATTTTTTTAAAAAGGATAAAAATGCTCGTGTTTGGGAAAAAAGCGAAAGGACTCTTTCTTAATTTTAACTCTAATAATAAAAAAAAACGGTTTGACGACTAGAAACAAAGCTTTCATCAAATTCATTACAACACCCAAAAAATGAGCGTCGTAGAAGATTACCTAAAAATCAGCGAACCTTTGGTGTACGATTCATCGGTTGAGTCTTACACGAATACAATACACGTACCACGTACACGTACCACGAATACAATCCGATTGTTGGCACCAATCTCAACAACGTAAATTCAGAAATCCGCATACATGTAGAAAACGAAGATTTATTTCTGCACGTTGCCGTATTTACCTCCTGATTAAAGGGAGGTTACTGAAGGACGATGATTCGGCTTATGCCGACACTTACGTAGCCGCGTTGAGTAATAATGCTCCCATGTTCCAGTTTTCTAATATCAAATACCATCTCGGTGATAAACAAGTCAACAAGTTTAATTATCCGGGGTTCGGTACTCTGATGACGGGACCACTCACTTACGGTTCGGCGGAGAAACCAGCTTTGCTTGGCCAGTGTGGCTTCAGTCGCTACTGAACTAACCGACAACTTGGGATTCAAACCGCAGCACGTGTCCATCATCGTTGAAACAACTCCCAAGGGAAGCTTTACCTTCGCCATCCATTTGAAACACGTCATGGGATTTTTCAAAAACTACGAAAAGCTAATCTACGGAACTAAACACGTGCTCACACTCATGAGAGCGAACGACGCGAACGTCATCTTCAAAGCAGTGGTAGCGGATAATGGCGAAGTCGTTCTAAATAGCATCAGCTTGCTCATTCCACATGTCACGGCCTCGGACGAGCAGAAACTTAAACCGTACAATATCATCGACCACGGAGCGACCATGGATTTAGGATTTATGCACTGGCATTACGATAGCTGCGTGCTCCCTTAAAATACCAGCTTCACTTGGCACATGCTGACTACTTCCGTGGTAGAAAAACCTAGGTGGATAGTTCTAGCTTTTCAAACTGACAAGCAGGACTCTTTAGTTAAAAACCTGGTTGTGTTCGATGACTGCAGTCTGCAAGACGCTCACGTGATTCTAAATTCAGAGAAATATCTGTTTCTCTATTTAAATGCAAATTATGCTACTTGAGAGTACGTCGGCTTGTACAGAATAGCGCAGCAATTTAGGCAGCTGTGCGTACAAATTAAACTGAAGTTTAGGGCCACCGTACCAGCTAATACTACCTGTCACACTCTGCTCATTGGAGACAAGAAAATGAATCTAAAGTTGGAAAGAAGCAAAGTCGAAGTTGTTTATTAAATAATAACGATAATAATAAAAAAAGATAATATAGCGCTCAAAACAAGATCACGACAAAAGAAAAGCGGCTTTTTGCCATTAGCATGTTTAGAACGATTTTAGCTGGCATTGGAGGATTGGCGGGAAGGACTGCGGGGGTGGTATCTGCCGTAAAAAGGCACAAAATTCTTGCTGAACTAGTGCGGCATCTCAAGCAAGTGGAAGGCTCGAAGCAAAAAAATTCAGCAAAAAAAGAAGCAAAAAAATTACCCTGTGGCAGAGTTCTTTACTTAAGACCACCCAAGGTTTAATTGACTTTAATAAACCTTTAACAAATTTTAATTTAAACAGATTGGCTAGAGTAATGATAATTCCAAAATTCAGAGGTTAGTAAAAACACGCTTCCTCTAAAACTAAGGCCGACTGGTGAAAAAGGAATAATAAACGTGGAAGATTTCCACGATGGAGACGGAAGTCACTGGGTAGCTTATTTCAGCGTTTTGGGAGAACCTTGTTATTTCGATAGTTTTGGCAACATGGGTCCTCCCCGGTCTATGGTAAACTACTTGTGACCGGGAATGAAATACAATTACGAACATGTGCAAAATTTTGACCAAATTTGGTGTGGTCACTTTTGACTATTTTTTTAAGCATCTTCTCTATGGCACGTAATTACGAAGCTACGAGTCATCTATTGAAAACTTACATGCAAATCTAACTGGAAATAAACGTCTTCTACGTTAAACTCTTCGAATGCCCTCTACCGCGATCGGCAATTTTTACTCTATTACGTAAGGAATTTCGAAAACGGTAGCTGTCGAATACTCATCTTTTAGTTAAATAATGTAAAGGACTTTCGTACCTATTTTTACATTTAGCAACGAGTGCAACGCTCGGATCACTGCAGTATAAAATTGCTTCCATGAATTAAACCCGAACTTGTACACATGAAGCTCGAGAGAGGACCAGAATTAATGAACCAAATGCTTGCTTTTTCCAAAAGGCTTTTCATGCTGAAACTGATTACCATGCAGCAGTTTTCATGCACAAATTTCTTTGTAGCCGCGTCACTCGGCAAAGTTGGTTCACTTAGGTTTCTAATCTGTTTGTTCGCAGTATTAAAGTGTTCTTTCCGATCATCTTGTAACAAGCAAATGTTGTCGACGAATACATTACTAACAGCATCATTCGGCAAACTAGGATTGCTTAAATTTCTAATCTGCTTGTGCGTTGCATTGAAGTATACTTTTTGGTCATCCTGTAATAAGCAATTTCTGTCAAATTATACTTTCGATGCGGCGTCAGCAGCGCGCCGGGGAAATGCTTTTTCCCTAATTTGCTTCTTCTTCGCGTAAAAATTCCTGTCAGCCTCATCAAGGTATAAAGCTTTTTTTTTATGGTAAAAACACCGGAAGTTAACTCATCGCTGAAATGAGTAATAGCAGGTGGCAAGTCGGTTTTAAGTTTTTGAATTTCCGTTTTGAGAAATTCTATCTGAGAATAATTTACCGCGTTTTCAAAGTCTATAGCTGCACCTACATTGGTTAAATGCTTACTTTGCATATCATAGTTGCTTTCGGGTGTCAGCACTACCATAGTCCAGGCTGTCACCTTGGACCGACCCCCACCACTTCACCCCTTCCCGTCTTGTCCTTTTCAACAATCTTTTTTAATATACTAATTCTCCCCCCCCCCCAGCATACTTGGCAGATTAAGGAATGACGCAAAAAACAACACCCAAAAAAGAAGAGAAAAAATAATTGTCCCAACAAGGACTAGAGCCAGGACATATGCGAACTATGAATACCCCGACTTAGTAAGCGGCTGTTCTGGGTTCAAGTTCCAATCATGGCAGTTCTATTTCCTTTCTTTTTTTGATTATTGTACCTTTTATTCTCACAAACTGTTTAATGAAGATGCTATGCTTCGAATTGAATGCTCATCAGGATGACCCCCCCCCCAACCATTTTCGTCCTTTCAATATTAAAAAAAGAATAACCTCAAGATGTCTCAACCAACCTGGCAAGCAAATCTCTGAAAACTCTTGCAATAAAACTTGCTGAAAGTTAAAGATGATAAAGGTACAAAAATTAACGATGGTTTAAAGTATAACTTATCTCGTTCCACACAGTTTATCGATTTAAAGTATATGGGAACTCCTTTTTCAAACGAAAAATCAAAATATAACGACTGGAGATCGATTGTGAAGATCAGAAACCAGTTTCCTTGACCATGTTCAATTATCCTAATTCTATGCACATGGCTTCTCCCTGTTACTCCTCTTGCGAAAGGCAAGCGACTGCGATAAACCGCTATGTCTTAGAACTTGGATTTACAAGAATATCCACAGAACAAAAGGTAAACTTAACAAAAACGTAATAGACTGGTTTAACTTACCATCTTACAGTGCTTTAAACTTGATGGAAGTTTGCGGGAGAATTAATGCAGTATACGTTACCAATGATTCTCCCAGTAACATGAAGTTGTGGTGCACCATTGAATATGAAGTGGTCCATCCCGATGACTCCAGCAAAAGTTTCCTGATGAACTCTTTACGAGTTTAGTATCTCTGTAAGCATTAAAAAAATAGGTAAATAAAAAATATGATGGAAATAAAAACTACGACTTTTTTTGTTCCTAAGAAAGAACCGAAAAATCACCCATTCTTACCTTCAAATATCAGATGCTTAATTATAGGTCCCTTAAATTGTGGAAAAACTTACTTACTGTTTAATTTCATCTGTAACGAATTATGGTTGGATTAAGACAGACTATTTATTTACATAAAACTTTATGTCAACCAAAGTACAAAGCATTGCGGTCTATATTTGCCGAAATTGAGGAAAAATTGGACGGGATGTCCCATTTTTTCACGGTTCTCAAATAGATTTAATTCCACCTGAAGAACTGGACCCAAAATTTAGAAACCTGATTCTTTTTGACGACTGTATTTTAGATAAACAAAAAAACATCGAGCACTACTTTGCCCAAGGATGCCATTCAAACGCCGATGTTTTTATTGCAGTCAGTCTTATACGAGAATTTCCAAACAAGTGGTTAAAGACAATGCAAATTTATTAATCTTTTTTATGGTGAATGAGTTAAACTTGAAACACGTTTACGAAAATCATGTTGGCCCTGACATGGAATCTTCAGAGTTTAACACGTTGTGTCAAAATTATTGGAAAAAGCCTTACGGATTTTTATCAGTTAACAAAACGTTAAATGAGGGCCGATATAAATATTCGGTTTTACCTATTAAACAAAAGAATGGAGACAAAACTAGAAATCGCAAAACTCAAAAGACGTTTAACTAAAAAAAAATTTAAATCGAAGTTTAGGTGAGAGAGAGCAAGAAGAATCACTACAAGAATTTTTTAAACCGGTAGTAAGCACCCTGAAATCGAGACCGGTCTTGGATGCAGCCACGCAAACTACACCAATTAAAAATACTCTAGCCACGCACACTAAACCGATTAAAAACACTTTAGCCACGCAAACTACGCCGATTAAAATTTACAAAGAAGAAAATAGTGACGAAGATGACTACGTATCACTGGCTTTATCACCGTCCCCTGCTATTACTCTTAGTCAGATAACATTCCCGACCTCTCTCGATTACAGCCTCGCCCAATATTCAAGTCCAGCTGTAGCTTCTATAATGTGAATTCTTCCCGGGTCCAAAACCGAATACGCAACTACAAGCACCAGTCCTAAACTCTGCCCTTCAGATTCCACGGTGCAAGCTAGATACATTTTAACTCCACCTGAGCTTCCAAAAATCACACTCTAAGATCCCTAGATAGTTTGTTACCTGGTTAGAATATTGGAGAAACTGATAAATATTTTTTGATAAAATTTTTCAAAATCCCAAATACACTGACCCAGTATTTGAGTTACAGTATGATAAGAAAAAAAGTGAACCGACCTTTGGTAATAAAATATTTAAAATCTTTGAGAATGACGTAGTTGCCGAAAACCAACAATATGCAGGAAGACATGGCCTTTGGATTTTGCTAGTTTTCAAAGATTTGAAAGAAACTTCCCTCGCGCCGGAAGTTAAAGCAGCTTACGCAGCCATGTTAAAAAATACTAATGCTATTTATCACAACAACGACCCAAATACTCGTAAACCTAAATCTAGTTGTAGCATTAAATATAGGTCTGTTATTGCTTCTATTTGGGAAACCCTCAAGAATACAGGAACGGGCATGGTTAAAAAAGCGGGTAGCAGAGTTGATTATAAATATTACGACGATTCTAACGACTTGATAAAGAGACTCAGGCTTTTGTATAAGTCCACTCTGGCAGGTCACGACCTGCATAGAAAGGAGATGATTGAAGTTTTATCAGAAATACAGCAAAGACAAATTATAAGTGACCACAAAAAAACAGTGGTTTAACTAAATTTGGGGTTAGTTTGAATAAATCAAGAAACAGCTTATTCTAAGTTCATGAATTACGAGCAGTTAATTAAAAAATATGAAGTTGATGGTAGACACACAATCAGGGATGTGTTTTTTCCACGGAAACCCTAATTTCAGAGTTTTGTAACCACTTCAACATACATTAAAACACTTGTAAATTGTTTTTTACGTAAAAACCAATTTAAAAATCCATTTTTTGGTGTTTTCCCACATTTCGAAAATAAGGCAGTCATGTGCCTGCAACTGGTCTAGGAAAAACTGCCTTACCTGTCTGGTAAAATTCGAGCCAAGGCAACTGAATTTACATATTATCCATTACTTTTAACATAACATGTAAAGTTACAAACATCTTTTCCACCCCTCCCCCATTTTCCATATAACAATGACGTGCTACTTACTCGGAAACCCTGATTTCAGAGTTTTGTAACCACCTCAAAAATACATTAAATACTTGTAAGTTGCTTTTTACATAAAACCCAATGTAAAAATTAGTTTTTTAGTCCTTTCCGATATTTTGGAAGAAAGGCAGTAACATGCCTGCACACAATACAAGACACCTAAGAAACAGGCAGGGGGACTTTACATTCCAAGTTATAGCATTACCTTTTTATAAAATGTAAAATTAAATGGCAACACTAACAGCTGCTTCCTAATATAGCACCCCCCCTTTTTTTTGGAAAAGTTCGGAGATGAACATACAAGCAAAGACATAATTATAACTGTCACATATAAATACAGCACAATAATTTATCTAGAATTCTAAGGCCTCACCAAAAAATTTCCCCACTGAAAGAATAAAAACCTTTTTCTGGGTATTATGGCAGCGATAAACTCTGGACACAGTAGTCATTCATTCTTGTAGGTACTCAATTTAAAATAGTCCTGAGCATAGATGTCACACGAAAAATAGCTAGAGCTGGAATTATTTGCATAATTTATAATGACAGTTATAGACTGTGACAGGCTGGTATGATGTATGCATTTTCATTATACAAATAATGTCTATTTGAGTATTTTTATGGAAATATACAGGGTGATCCACAAAAAACTGATGACCCACAACTTTTTAAGTCCAACTTTTCTAGTTAACACCCCTCAGAACCAGAAGACAAATCAAATCTAATGAAAACGGGTAGATTTCTGTCCTCTTCTGGTTCTGAGGTGTGCTAACTAGAACAGTTGGACTTAGAAAATTGTGGGTAGTCAATTTTTTGTGGACCACCCTGTATTCATTCCTAATTTTATTTCATATTATAATTAATATTAATATAATTCATATTACGTCCCTATTCATCCCCTAAAAGTCCCCTAAAGTCTCTAAAAAGATCCCTAATTAAGTTTAAAAAGGATCTCTAATTCTTCCCCTAAAAGTCTCTAAAAGTCCCCAGTTAAAGTCTGGAAAGAATCCCCCATTCCTACTCTTCCTCAAAAATTACTTAATTTAATTATAGTCTAGATTTCAGCTTTTTTATTTTACATCTCTGTACTGTTAAGTGCCAACCACGGCAACTTCATTGTAAATAAGGTTGGCACTAAGTGCCCCCCCCCCCCAAAAAAAGTCCAAATTAAATTAAAATACATTAATAAGAGAAAAATCGTATTTTCATACCCAAAATAAGCACAAAGTATAATCATAACTTTTGAAAATACCAAATACTACCATAAAAAATAATAACTTGTTATAAATGCCAAATTAATTGACAGCACTTACCCCTTGATAGACTAGAAAAGCACTTGTGTTAGTTAAAAAGAAAACCTATAGTTGCTTTCATGACTAACACTGAGTACTTAGTTAGCAAAATTTAGCTAGGAAAATGCATGTGTTAATAAAGCCCCTACTTGGCTTCCTGACTAAAATTGAGTACTTACTTAGCTCAATTTAGCTAGGGAAGCGCTTGTGTTAGTTAAACAGAAAAACGTATAGTTGCTTTCTGATTAAATTGAGTACTTAGCTCAACTTAGCAAGGAAAAGCTGATGTGCTCCCTTGGCCGTGCAGGGGAGCACTGGTTTAAATTTAAACCACAGAAAATCCTAGTTTATATACTGTTTGGGTGACCTACTTAACCAGAAAGTAAAACTTGGTTTTAAAGTTTTAAAACGGTCCAGACGGGATTTCATTTTTTACCTGGCTAATTGACACCTATAAAACCAGATTCCAGAGGTGCATTTGCCATTTGCATAAAAATTTTCGCACGGGTCGGTTTAACTGTAAGAGCAGGTAAGAAGAACGTTTATTTTATTTATTTTATACGCAAACAAGGCTTAATATAAGTTTTAGGGTAAGACCAAATCTTAAAATAAGGTTTTAGAATAAGGTTTTTGGATTCTATACTTATTAAACCTTCAAATTAGCTACTTTTGCAATGGTAAAAGTAAGATTGTAGCGAGGTTTCCAGGTAGCACTAAGCTGTAAACTGAAAGTAAAGGTGCCGACTTTTTCTATAAATTATAGCAAGCTGACATAAATAATCGGTTAACTGGAGTGGCATGTACGCAAATACACCGTTCAGAGTCTAAATATGTTGTTAATTAAAAATGTATGGTTCAAAATTAGCCACTCTATGGACTACTCACACTAATAGTAGGTCACGAAGTACACAATAAATTGGCAACTGCTACGTTTTTTCGTGAGTATTTTTTACAATTCTTGATTTTAATCATGGGTTAGGCACTAGTTTATGGCAGTGTTGACAGTAAACTTGGCAGATTATTTACACCAAAAACCCACGACTTCGGTATAAATCCATCTGACAATTTGTTATAAAATGTCATACACCTCATCAATTTATTTTTAATATCACTTTAAATTCAGTTAATATATGTAAAGGCTTGTTGTTTTGTAAAAATAAACAAAATTGCCTACTTTCTGAAGGATCAAAAATTGTACGGGTCAATCTCTCTATTTTCGGCCAACGTAAGCACAGCATAAATAAACGCTTCCATAAGTTTTTCCTGGATTCCCTCGAGCGCTTTTATTCAAGCCACTTTTACTGGCAAGTACTGATGTTACTTGCCAGTAAAATCAATTGATTTTTGTGCTAACCGACTTTACTCTTCACCCTAGTACCGTTTCGCATCACAAATCTGAGTG
This sequence comes from Lithobius niger, assembly GCA_023313725.1. Classification (NCBI taxonomy): domain Eukaryota; kingdom Metazoa; phylum Arthropoda; class Chilopoda; order Lithobiomorpha; family Lithobiidae; genus Lithobius; species Lithobius niger. Next base: position 25,279 of record JAHWFP010129883.1, read on the forward strand.
GAAACATGTATAAACTTCTCGAAAAATTATTCGAAAAGACGTAAATGCTAAAGCTGACACTATAGAGCGTGGTCGACCGCAGAGCGATGTCCTTGCCCTGGAATTGGGTAGATGGAAAACCTGAATTGTTTCCTACTACAACAAACTATTCCTTTTCTGTGTTTTTATTATTCTCAGTTTCGTGTGCTTTTGTTGTTATTGTCAGTTACTTCGGATTAGTTAGATTAGATTGAATAGCTTAATTTTGGAACATTAATTCAGAAACAAATTCCGTAAACTTTTAGTGATGTCCAAATCGGGTTTTCTGCCTACCGTTCTTCTAGAGGCGTGCCAGGAAAAACTAACCGATGCACACTTGAGATGCCCAGATAAACTATTTTTTTACCTACCTTATTGTGTAGAATTTTGTGTTCCTCTTAAAATTTTTTGTCATACCTCCCCCCAAAAAAATGCTATTTAGGAAAAAATTAGCGCTATTGTCATATTCAAAAATTGGACCCGTTTTTCTTTTAATATAGCAATAGCGCTAATTTTTTCGCCAGTATGAAACAAAAATTCAGAGGAGGGGGGCCATGCTCGTCGTTGCTTTTGATGGAAAAACTCGCCAAACTGTTTAGAACCAAAAAGACCCGACGTTGGTTCATGGAATTGGTATTTTTTTCAGTCAGTAGGCTATCAAAAAACTTACAAGTCACTTTTTAATACTGATTATTTTTTCATGGCACGTGATGTGTGCTTTGTTGCTAATTGCATTTTTACTCAACTTTCATTGACATGTATATATTGTTTTTGGTTAAAGAGAAATTTTGAGCATTTTTAAAAATAAGCACAGGAGAGGACCCTAAAAACAGGAGGGGGTCCCTATTTTCAGAAAGGAAGGAGGGGCCAGCAGGGGGGCCTGGGGGTTTCTCAAAAGGGCCTGCTTTCCACCAGAACATCTACTACTAACACCCTTTTGGAGAAAGAGTTTTACCTTTAAATTGAATGCACATTAAGATCAGCCTCCAGATCATCTTGTGATAAATTGTTAGGTGGTTCTTCCGAGCCAGAAAGGTGCAGAGAATTTCCACCCGCGTCGTCTTCAGTCCAGGTCGCTTCAATCCCGTGAGACAGTGTATCCTTTTAAGTTAACTTCAGTTCTTTTTTTTTCGGATAATAATATTGTTTACCGTAACCCCAGTGGAATGGTTGAGAATATTTGGCTTGGAAAAGTTATCAATAGTTTTTTGCCCATTGGAAGGTCCTTTGGGGGATCATGTGTGGCAGCAGAAGGAGCAGCCCGATTGGAAGTAGTGGAGTTTCTTGTATGTTTGCATCTTCGTTGAATGAAATGGGCTACACGAGAACTTGGTGGCCAGACGTCAAACCATTGATGATATCTGCAAAGGTACTGTCAACGGTGACACAAAACGATTTATAAGTTGGGAAGTCGTCCACGGTAGAATGCAACCCACAGTAAGCCCAACGGTGATTTTAATAAGACATTGAATGTACGACACTTTTGTACTGATGTGGAGCCCACCAACAAAGATTTGTTTGATCAATTGCTGAGTATTTGGGGAAAGGCTTCGGAGTTGGCAGTGGTCAAGGATTGTTCATTAAGAGTAGGTCTTTGAGTAGACCGAGATGGCAAAACAGGCCTGTTTGCATTTGTCAAATTAGCAACAGGAAGAGCAGTTTCATTGGATTCACGATTATTATCGCGATTATTTTTGAGGCGACGGTAGTCCCTCCAGTATAGCTGCGTTCTGAAGTCGTCAATTCGTCGATATTAATTTCAGGAATGGCGACAAGAGTCCAAGGACGAGGGCGGAGTGGCAATTGTTCATTTGGCGCATTGGACGAGTGAGAGTTAAGGCTAGTTGAGGTAGCTGGGCAGTGTGAGCTTGGGGAGTGTTTCTGGAAATTGACTGCTGACGAACAGAACTGCTTTCGCGTGTAGTAGTATCATCAAGACGTGGTGGAGTGATGTTGGGATCCGATGCAAGGGTTTTTAGAGCATTAGTAAAGAAACCAACAGCAGCCGTCCTACGTGATCTTTAAGACGGCTGGAGTTAGGAGGTTTAACCAAATTGGCACGGGAGGAAGTTTCCTGCTGCACCAAATCCTCCTTGGCAAAATGTATGCCTGCGATGTTTTCGGTTTCAACTTTAGGAACCTGGCACGTTTCCTCACTTAGAGATCCCATACTAGCAAAACCCTTTCGAACCACAACAGTAAGGTTCTTGACTTCACAAGTAAGTCATATTTGTGCATGATGTCACCGATCACTGTGTTCCGCTCAATGAGGTGGTCGTTGACGGGCAAACATTGCTTACAAAACCATTTCAAACCCGACATATTACCTGGTTTAAGAAGGAAGAAAGCTTTGTCCAGCAGGTCGGTGCACCCAGCATGGCTGGTGCCATAACAAAGTCAACACGCAATAACACTACCACCAGAAAAAATAGTGGAAAAGCACTTGCGACAGTTGCTCAGCAAAACACGTCCGTCACTAGAGGTTGCCATGTAGAGGTCGCCTTGTTGTTGTTATTCTTTTTTGGAACAAGAAAAGATATAATGATCATAAAGGAAATGATCAAAAACATGATGATCAAAAAGATAATGATCAAAAGGAACATAATTAACATAATGATTAAAAACATAATGATCTAAAGGAACAAATACTAGAAAAAGTCATGAAAGCTATCATGTTGCAAAATATGTATAAAAGAAGCTCCACTTTGTTTTTTTGGTGGGATTCTGGAAATTCTATTATTAGTGCGATGCTGAAGGCTTACAGTTTATTCTTGTATCTGTTCCTTTAAACCATTAAGTTTTTTAAGACTTGTGTCCATTTTTTATACGCTGATGCATTTTTTATTGATAATCATCATAATATTCAATGTTTTCTTTTCTTTTTCAGTTTTGTGCTAATCATTTCTCGAGTAATTAACATGAAACTGTAAAGTTTGTCATTGGTCCGAGCCAGAGTCACATTAGTATTTGTTTGCCTGATGATTGCCATCGCTTGGTAAGGAATAGAAACGTAATGTTCCATGTGTCTAGTACCCATATTCTCGTTGTTAAGAGAAACACGGGTTCTAAAATAGGAAACAGGCAGTTTTGGGATATACATTGACAGTATTGTTGTAATTATGGAATTTCACATCGACTTGCATTATTATTTTGTAATATCAAAGTCTACTACATTGTGACGTCATAGTAATAACAATCATTGAGTTTTTTTTAGAACTAAAACAACGATATTAATGACATATTTGGTTTCTCTTACAATAGTGTATACTTTGAGGGTTAGGGGGAGTTAAAAGGGGAGTTGGATAATTTTGTTATTTAATTCTAATATTGAAATTCTAGGATCTTACATATCACAATTTTCATGAGCAGGGGATGACGGTGCCATTTTCTTCCCCAAAACCTGTGTGGTTGCTAAGGTCAGGCTCGAGCACCTCTGGCATTTTAACCATGAGGTTACCTTGCTCCGTACTGCTGCACACCAGTGTAAGCCCCCAAACAAGTCTCAGTGTGGTATTAAACATCGTCACTGGATTATCGTTTGGCACATATAGCATGCCATACGCAGCACCACTACTGGAGCAATGCTTAACTCTATTGATACAGATGAAGCAAAGCCATAAACTTCTAAGCAAACAGAAATTGTTCTTTCAATCCCATCATCAAATATATACATTTTTAAAAATTTTGTGTATAGCATGTGTATTACTTGATACAGACTTAATTTTACGAAATCTCATAAGATGTGAAAATGTGATAGCTCATACACTGCAGGAAGATCATGTCTGCAGTACATTTCATAACACTTGAAACACAATTGATGAGCTTTGCTGTGGTTCTCCATCTGTTGACAAGATTCTAAAAATTGTAATCTTAATAAATTCATTCTTATCGTCAAGCCATGGAAGCACTTACCAAAACACCAATATTGATTCCAATACCAAATTCGTTGATGTTTCTAAGGCACCATTCATGTCAGCGCTTTGCCACTGCATCATTTTAAATAGTTTATTACGATTATACTAGACAAAATTACATGTTTGTATCCTACAATCATGATACCACTCATCCCAACATTACTACTATGCAATAATAAATTTTTGCCATATGTTGGTGATTACATATTTGAACTCTTATTGGTTTTGGAATCTGTTTTATTTGACGACCACTTTCGTCTACCTTCTTTTGTATGCACCTACATCTAACTGTTATTGGTCCTTTAAGCTGCTCCTCAGACGTCTACCGTTTTGTTGGCCAAAATAAAGTTGAACTTACCAAAATATGGCATAAATTCCAATTTGCTGTGGTTCCCTTTCTCTGATATCGTATTCTTTCCATTATTGTAGACTACACAAGAAGTAAGATATGTCATACAAAGCTGATGAAAAGAACCACCAGCCAAACATACCAACAACTATTTAAATATTTTTCTGTATCTTTGGTTGGTTCATAGATATCTATTGTCGTATCTTAAGGTATCTAACTTTAGGTATCTATCATCACCTATGAACATCATGACTTGCATTACTGGATCCCGGTCATTACTTTTTATTTGGTGCATATGACTCACCCGCAGCTAAGCAACCATCACTAACTGACAACAGCAATTAGTAGCCTATAGTATTTCCGTAAGTTAATACGTTATAATTGAATAATATAAATTTTGCTGGGAACTCACCGTTAGTATCAAGGTTAAGGCACTCAACACACACAAGTGCAAGGTAAAACCATTTCATTTCTTAGTCAAATTATGCTTGGCTCTGATGGAAAGGCTTTGTTTTATCCCAAACAAGGATATTCTTAGAAATTTGGTGCATTAGTTTAATACTGCACAACTAAGTAAAATTTGAACATTCCTAATTCCTAGGTACTCCCAAGTAACAATGTGCCAAAACACCTTTCATTCGAATGTGAAATCTTTCTCCAAATGATACTGTTATGTAAAACTAGGTTGAACATGAGAGCAACTGCAATGAGCAGATTGTACTGCAGTAACTAGAGAAATATGAGTCATAAAATTAAACATAGGCTTATTACAAGTTCTCTGCTAGAGCTTGCAATACGTGAGAGAACCATTTCTTAAGAACCAGGCATACAACATTTCAATACCAAGTTAGGCAATTAAATGTTTCCTATGATATTAAGAAACCAAAACCTTACCGTTAAATTTCTATAGTATACCTAATATAGTACGAGCATTAGCGGTATTGTAATCATAATATCTTTGATGATCATTAAATGTGTTTTAATACAGTTGATCTAATGTTGGGGAGTTGATATTGTTGTAATCAGATACAGAAAAAAGTAATGCAGTTATGAAAAACCCATCTAAACACATACTAGTGTGCCACCACCAATTTTAGGAGAACAATAGATGGTAATCGTAGCTCAGACCAGTAATTCTTAAAATGTTTCAGTAATCTGTTAATGCTTTTCTAGTTGTATCATTATAGATTGTTGATGTAAAAAAGGCGATTATTGTCAAATTATGCCTTTAGCTGTAAGCATAATGTAGCTTATTTCAGCATGGTAGGAAAAAATCCCAGTGCAATACAGTTCGCAGCTGATCATTCATATCAAGAACTGGTTTCCAGTACAGTATAGTTGAAAAATGATAAAGATAAAACATTAAAATGTGATCTTCAGGGGAAAAAATCCCTAAATTTTGATGATTTCATGTTGCAAATAATTATGTTGATACGCAGCTAGTCTCAAGGATCTTAATTTTCGTAGGCACCCATCAGTACTAATCACTAAGTAACTGTAAAACCTTGACTTTTTAAAATAATTAGAGCTTGGTCTTGGTAACTGTCTTGTGCTAAAATAGCAGTTCCAACTAAAAGTGGATACACATAGGATAATTCGGAATCAATGTTGGTCAGTTTTAATATAGTTGACGAGCAAGTAGTACGATTTGGCTACAGACCATGCCGCATGGGCGATTATTCTTACAGTGTGTAAAGCAATGATTATTACAATACTTAATTGTTATTGAAAAAGACCACAATAAAATCGAAATCACTCCATCTAGTAATATTTTAGATTATTTTTAAAGTTAGAGCAAACTAGTATTTTTTATACACGTTAAGTCCTTAGTATTATGTGTTAAGCTCCAGATTAAAAAGCCTGTGCAGAAAAGTAAGTAAAGATATTTATTTCCATAATGAGGAAAATGGAAACCAGGAAGGGACTGTTAGGTTCTGCTAACACCTGTCCAGCATTAAAAGGATAATACTCATACATTAGATAAAAGAGAAATAAGATACATACAACCAATTATATGACTAAAAGGAACAATTGTAATATACATAAAAACATTTAAAAAATATTAAAAGCAAAAACATATTAAAAACATTTTATAAATATTAAAAACAAAAACATTTTAAAAACATTAAGAGAAAGAGTACGGCTTCCCCTTCCTCCCAACAATACAATAACACCACAAACAACAATCTTTCTGCCTTTAAGATTACAGACCGTTAACCAGGCTTTCCTCAATAAAAATCAACATCTGGTGTCACTGTTTCATTGGTGCCTTATGTCAGTATATTTTTCAATCACACGTACTTTATTTTCCGATAAGAGGATTTGCCTTGTTTAAAAAAAATCCTTAGCAAATCGTTTCATTATTCCACCGAGAAATCTTTAATTCAGTTCATTCATTGCGAAGCAGTGCTCCACAATCACTGCTAATCATCTTATATTATAAACCAAAGTCTCATAGCAGAAACAAAGATAACGACGGCAACGACCCCGGAAAAGGGAACAATGAAAACGTGCGAGTATGTCAATTCTTTGGCTTTAAGGTTAAACTTCTTCGTAGTTGCCTAGAAAAGAAGTTTAAATTGGCACATTGTTACCTTGGCTAACAATTTACTCTGCACAGTCATCACAAAGGCATGTCATGTACGAAGGACAGTTATTTTTCACTCGGTACGATTGCTCAAGCAAAAGCGATGAACTGAGAGTGGGGAGGGGCCTGGACGGGAGGTGCCCGTTTGTGAGGCAGTGCTTCTGTTAGCTCCACTATTTGATTGGGAAGGTGAGGACACAAAATTATCCTTCTAACCAAACACCATGGTAATCTCAGCGGAAATCCTTAAAGGACGGCATGCACAGTTATTTTTCACACGGTATGCATCGCTTAAGCCATAGCGAAAGCCTGGCAGTGGGGGGCAGTGAACTATTACTATTAAGCATACAATTACGCATTAACTGAACCTAAAAGAGAATTTGTTGGGGGGGTGTTTGGAATGGAGACCATACCAATTAAGCCATTAAGCCTCATCTCTCCCCCCCCCCCATACCAATTTAGCCAAAATCTCGCAAAAGGGGGGGGTGAGGAGGGGGCAGTATTAATTCAATTAACCATTCAAATTCAACTACGGGTAGCAAAGAGGAGGAAGGGAGGGAAACGGAGAGGAGAGGGAAAGGCTGGGATAAAAGGGAGGGGAGAGGGGAGGGATAGGATTGGCGGAAAGGGGAAGTATTACACAGAGAAAAATTAACTGTTCCAATGAACGATCAGGCAGCACCGAGCAAATACTAGGAAACAACCATGGCTAAACAAATCGCCGGGCGAAGCCGGATACGACGGCTAGTACGGAATAAATAACAAATCTCGAAGACGCTAACATAAGAAATCACCGAATAGAAATTATGCACCATCAAGTAAATAAAAAACTTGTTATATCATCAAGATGTCAGTCAAACGAAAAATTCCTTATATCAGCTATATAATCATTTTGTGGAAACAGTACTCAATTATCCATTCCTGTCGTATCATCCAGTGTAGTTTGTTGCACAAAACCGTTGCTAATATTTAAATATTTTAATGGAATAGCAAGGCTAAGCTCTTAGTGTGATTATCATCTCACTCTTGTCACTCAGAAATATAAGCTCGGATTCTCCTTCAGCAAAATCAAATATTTGGTTAGTCTCTACAAACATAATTAAAATCCGCACGAAATGTAAAGGCAAATAGAAATTATAGAAGGAAATGGGATTAAGGCTTTATGACACGTTGACTGATAGGTTATTAGCTCCAACCTCGGCCACAGGGAAACAGTCTGGATTGCCACAGAACCATGCTTTAGTGATTTATGTTAAACAAACCCAAAATGTAGATCTTATTGTGTGCAGGTTTATCTTACATTTTCCTACATCGTCATATCTTATCTTACCTCTTCATAGGATCTACCAAATTATTTTTTCTGGTACTTCATTTAAAATTAAAAACTCTGGTCAGGAGAACACACTCGCAAATGATGCTCAAAGTGGAAGAAGGAAATGGCGATCAACAATATCAAGATGACAACGATTTTCCACAAGCACATGATGGACATTAAGTGGGTAATGACATGAATCATATCATGAGGGAAATAGATCCTCAAACGAAAACAATGTGATAGCTTGGTGCAACAAATACATAAACAGGTCACTGCACTGCACTGCACTGCCCTGCACTGTGACTGAGGTTGGCGCTAATGACCAAGTTGTCGACGCGCCATTAAGCCTCAATCCCCCCCACATAAACAGGTCAGCACGACCTCTTTTCAGTGACTGTGGTGAATATCTGTGTGCCAAGGCTGGGCAGTGTCTTTAATTCCCCACAACTTATTGCCATCTTGTTTTGTCCCACAAGGCTTGCCTAGCAGCGAAAATCTGCATACAACGTAGTATTGGACACGCATCTGAGGGACCAAAGCTGTAATCCCTTTCGAGAGGAGCAGAAAAGGGCCCTTTCGTTGCCGCATCAGCATGCTCAACTCCAACTATCCCAATATACCTTGGACTATAGGTGAAAATCAGTTTTATGCTAATCACGTAACCTGGAAATCAATCATTGAATTCGCTGTAGCAATGGGTTCCGAGGTTTGTACGATGCCAATGATTCACAGAAAGACTACACATGATAAAATGCGTGCTCCTAAGGTCAAGGATCCATTCAACAGCCAGACTAAGTGCTATAAGTTCCTCCAAAACAAGACTTACCTGTTGGAAGGTGATGGGCAATAATCACACCCTCATGCACACAATCACTTGGCATGTCAATGTCTGATTTCGACCTATAAGTGAAAACCTGCTAACATCCGACATACTGATAAAACAGCCACAGGAACTTTTGCAAATACCTTGCTGGAGGAGTGGAACTTTCTGGGAGGGTTGCTAAACGGAACATGAAAAAGAAGGGAGATTTAGGACAATAGTACCAACTTAAGTTACCGTGCAGTGGTCTGAGTTGTCACTGCATCACATATTATAGCGATGTTGAGCAAACCCCAAATCCAGATCTAATTGTATTTCTGAGCCTCCTGCAAAAATTTCAAATAACCGGCCAGGAGAACACACTCATTGCCAAATTGACTTGCTAAGTCAAGTGAGAGATGGAAACTTCAACAAGCACCATCAAGATGGTGGGTGACTTTCCACTAGCACATGATGGACCATAAATGGACAGTGACACCATTGACATCGGGGAGGGATTTTCCCTCAAAAGGAAACATTTGTTAGGTTCGTGTGACCAAAATGTAACCGGAGCAATACAACCTCTCTTCAACGATTGCGGTGACAAAGCAACATCCAAGCCTGGAATGTGCATTTAATTACTGCCATTTTATTTCCATCAGCGATATCTGGTAAAGAGATTCTCCAAATTTTCTGGTTAATACGATCAAACTTTGGTGCAGACTCTTGGTATTTTCTCTCGTCCATTTTTTAGGTTACAACAACCAAAAACGTGCTTACTGGATACATGACACAAAACTGCATTAAATAGTAAAAATTGAGAAGTTTTGTTTCAACTGCTAGTCACTTTTCAACTAAACAAGTTTGTCCCACACTCTTTATTTCGTCGTATGGATTTCCCTACCTCCTGGAATATACCAAGAAACACCAGCCTACGTTTGATGACAAGTGTCAGAGTATGGTGAAGAGCCTCAATTGTTACAAGCTCTTCAAATACTAGAACTAATTGAAGACAACAACATTTCAAGGTTGTGCTATACGTTGCAGTACGAATAAACACGAAGCCAGAAGCACAGACAAACTAAAAAATGCACACTTATATTTCGGTACCTAGTATTTTTTAAATACATTAACTTCCTCAGAGATGAATAAAAATAAAACTTAAAAAAAAATTAACCCTTACATTACCCATTCTCGGGTCTACCATGATGGTTTCGTTAAATGACGTATTTGGTACTAAAAACAAGCATTTGAATCTAGTTTAGGAGGGTATATTATACAAATTCACAATAAAATGGTTAAAAACCCCAATTAAAATAGCAAAGTTAACTCTATACGAATACTGGAATGTGTAATATGGGAAACTGGAATCAAGTCACTAACCACAACCTGCCGACATCGCAGGCCATAACACATTTAGCCAAACTCTTTCATCCAACTAGCTTTTAGTACTTTGTGACTCCCCTTCTCAAGTTTTAGTCTTCTGTACAGCCGTACCGGCTAAGAATACTATTGCAAGGATTTTGTCCGTCCGTATGTCACTTTTTTCAACTTTGGAATGATACCAGATTGTGACGAACACTATTGACAACGTTAGTATCATTGTCACACGTTAGTTAAAAACATGGCAAATTAAAACATTGTTACTTCCTTACAGCTAATAGGCTTCTTCGCCGCAACTAAATGAAATAATAACATTTGATCGTCGAATTGAGATCCTAAGTATAACACGCAGCTGAAAATAGGGAAGGATTTTAGCTTCGTTTAAAATAGTGTAGTTGGTTGTTGCATAGGCTTACCTTCGAAGCAAATTCTCCAATAGGCATATCTAATACTTAAGAAATAACAAAACTAAAGTTAATAAAATTAGGCCTAAAATCACGTTGCCACGGCAACGTTAAGTTCTACATGTCACTGCTGGCTGAATCAACAACATATTAAAATGTCTATATATTGTGTCTCCCTGTCACTTCCCTACTACCACTGATTGATACGAGCCGATATCCTGTTAATGGCTAATGAGAGAATAATAATGATATAAATACAATGATGGGTGTGATGAGGGACGTTTACACGAGGAAAAAAGGAATGACCTTGAAATAATTTTTCAAGGTCATCCTTGTGCTATCTTCCAAACGAGATACGATGCGGCAAAAAAGTAAATTAGAAAGTTGGACGGCAAGGACACAATATGACCCACCCCAAAAAAGAAAATCCAGAATCGGACAATAAATAAAATAGTTACGATGATGTTTAAAAGCTAATTTTGAACATGCCGGCTGCACTGTGGTAAAGAAGTTGGTTTCACTACAATGTAGCCAGAAGATTCAGAGTTAGCTTTTAAACATCATCGTAACTATTTTATTTATTATTTGATTTTGACTCTGTTTTTTTTTGTTGTTGGTCAAATTGTGTCCTTGTGTCCAACTTTCTAATTTACTTTTTTGCCGTACCGTATCTCGTTTGAAAGATAACACGAGGATGACCTTGAAATATTAATTCAAGGTCATTCCTTTTTTCACGTGTAAACGTCCCCCATCACACCCATCATTGCATTTCTATCATTATTATTCTCTAATTAGCCATTAACAGGCTATTAGCTACTAACACTTTAATTGGATCACCCTGTTTAGGCTACGTTGCGCATTACCTTTTAACATTACACCATGTTTTAAAAATGAAATGGCTTGCCGTACAATTCAATTCTCGGTTTGCTGCTACTTACGAAATTAAATCTACAGAAAGTTAGGCCTAAAAGCTGACATTTATGCAAACAAATTTTTAATAGGCCTAAGCTAACTCATTTTAACCGGCAATTGTTATGGTTACTGCTTTTAGATTATATAACAGATCGTTGTTGCAGTGCATGATAGAGGTGTGTGCCTCAACATTTGAAGTGGCAGAATTGTACAGAAGACCAATTGTGACTACGTGGTCACTTTAGCTGCTTGTTTCCTTCCCGTTGTTCTTCTTCTTCCGTTTCCCAACCATCGTTTTCGTCCATTGTGTGCGTCCACTTTTGCCGCCAACGAACACTGCACCCAGATCCTTGCCTGTACTTGGGACAGGCACAAATTCCTGTTGTCTCACAGGCACGTTTCCTGGGTCTGGTGTTCGATTCCAGGTTATCCTGGCTTCCACACTTGCGCCAACTTAAAGACAAGTCTTTGCGGGCACTTAACATCTTGCGGGTTCTGTCGGGCACTTCATGGGGTGCCGATCGCGCTGCCATGTTGCGCCTCTACCGAGCCCTTGTCCGCAGCAAACTTGATTATGCGTGCATGGTGTATGATTCGACTCTCCAGATGTTGGACACTGCATCACAGTGGCCTGCGTGTGGCGACTGGGGCATTTCGAATTTCTCCAGTGGTCAGCCTCTATGCTGAGGCCTCGGAGCCACCTTTGGCCA
>JAHWFP010129884.1:0-23040 GCA_023313725.1 Lithobius niger
TTACTTGGCGAAAGCAGTATTTTTTTTTATAGGGCATGCAAGCGTTAATATTTAACGACGTTTATACGTCGTAATAAGATAACAATATTAATTTGACAGTTGATGCCGCCGATGGACCCCGACAACACTAGCTTTCGTAATTAAATTCACGTTTTTATTTTAACCCAACGCTTGATGTGCAGCGGAAATCATGGTAAACATGTGAAAAAAATAATGGTAGTTTGATCGTCTTCGTACATCAGTTGTCATGAGATTAAATTTTAATGTAGTTTATAACAGTTAAGGCCGAAAATATTGGAGGGGAGGTGGCGGAACTCACCGTCCCCCTCACCCCCTCGCCAAAATTCTTTAGTCGGAAAATGAGCCTCAGTAGGGAGTAACGGTAGGGAGTGGGGGGGGGGGGGGGGGGGGGGGAGACAATGGATCAAAAACGGAGGAAAAAAAAAAAGCGGCTGCAGCGGCTATCTAGTCACAACCGATCTTCTGTCCACTTTCGCGAATTTTTCAAGGAAATGTTGAGCTGAACACCTTTATGACGCCACTGCAACAGCGATCTTTGTTATATAATCTAAAACAGGTAACCATCACAATTGCCGGTTAAAAGTGTGTTAGCTTTTAGGCCTAATTTTATGTTTTATAGGCATAATTGTCAGTGCCTAGTTTTTACGTGCCGTTTGAATTTCGTAAGTTGCAGAATTCATTCATGAGCACGGTGTCAAAATTTTTTTTTTTATAACGAGCTGATGCGTGTCGTTAGTGAAATCCTTGTGGTTTTTTTTTTTTACCGTTGCGTGTTTTACGGTCGTAGTGGTTAAATGCGACGATTAAATGTAATTATTTCGCTGAGTTACATCGAGAAAGCCTATTAGCTGTAAGAAAGCGACGATGTTTTCATTTGCTGTGTTTTTAAAGTCCACTTGACTATTTTTGAAAAAGGCGACGGAGGACGGAAAAAGGCATTGCTATAGTCTTCTCAGCACTTTCGGCTGCCAGAAGACTAAAAGCACACTAAGGGCACGTTTACGCCACCACTCGCTTTTGCATTCTCGCAGCTAGAAGCTAGAAATCACCTCAAATTCCAACATGGCGGCGGTTTTATGTCTGCCGCCTCGCAACGAAAACAGCTAATAACGTGAGTTCAGAAGCGTTTGGGAAAATTGTTTCGTCATGAGGAATTCTTTATATTATTAGCACGGATTATAAGACTGCAATTATTTACTCAAACGATGTCGGATTTAGCTAATTCATTTAGCGTTGTTACCATGGCAATGTCATCTTTGCCATCGCGATTGAGTTCTAGCTGCGAGAATGCAAAGGCGAGTCGTTGCATAAACGCGCCCTAAGGCCGCCCACGCACTGAGCGACTTGGCTGCGCGGCCAGGTTGCTGCAGCCAATGAAAATGATTGGTGCGTGGTTTTACATAAACGGTAAGCATTCTCATTGGCTGCAGCGACCTGGCCGCGCGGCCAAGTCGCTCAGTGCGCGGGCGACCTAAGGCAAGAGTATGTCACGTGTTCGTTGATGGATACTGCTAGTCTCTCATTGCCCATGCTAGCGTAGACTCGGAGGGAGTTTGGTACGGTCCCCTTACCAGTGACATCGACCAGATAATCAACTTCTTCAATCAACCAGGGACCGGGTCATAATTTATGGCCGTAAGGGGGACGGAGAAAATTAAAATATGACCACCAAATTAATTGTATATGCCCCTCCCCCCTCTAAAACCCCAGAAACAATCTTGACTTCCCCCCTCCCCAACATAATGTGACCCCCTCCCCTATGAAAGATTTAAAAAAAAATTCCCTTTTCTTATGCCTAGTGAAATTGTCTTCAGATGATTCCCTGTAGCCAAATTAACTTGTTCCCTAAGTAGCACTCTACACCGACAAGCTACAGTATACCGCTAATTGCAAGGAAAACGTGCCTCGTTTTTAACGAAAGCACAAAGTTGAGTTTACAATGTTTTATAAAACACCGATGTTCCTTACGCCCATCTTGTGTCGAGTTTCATACAATAAGTATGATGAATGTGTTTGGTTGTATGTCTGTATCTCGAACATAGCACCTGATAGACAGACGAATCCAAGGAAAGTTTAAAAAAAACTACACTAAGTAGCAGTGACACTGACAGTATCAAAACCTTGTAAACACTGACATCATCATAGGGGTATGGAGGACAAAAGCTGAGGTGTTTTTAGGAATTTTGACTGCTGAAAGAGTCATTTTTCAGGACCAAAAATGACTTTTCCCCTCAAGTTTCGTCAGTGTTTTTATTGTGTGACCGCCGGCCCCCGGGGGGGGGGGGGGGGGGGGGGGGGGCGGGGGGGGGGGGGGCAAACAAGCCGTGCCCCCCCCCCCTCAATCCTACGCCTTTCCCCCAAGCGATAAATAATGACCGATTCCTAAACACTACCAATTTGAAAAAGAATGAAAAAATCCCGACCTTATGGATAAACTAGAACTGCTACAACATACTTACATCGGACACGTTACGCATGCAGTTAAGTAATTTTCCATTTTAAATTTTTCCAACAATTGCCATTTATTTTACTGTCTTCATTGCATAGCGTTGGTTGGGAGTTTTGAATATTTATGAAATCGTGTTACATTTACGATTTGTCACGATTCTTTCTGATCTCAGGGTTGGAAATAATCATTATTATTTTAAAATAATCGAATTAATAGGATTATTTTGATTATAATCACGATTATTTTTATTATAATTAGATTTAAAATAACATGTAAGATTACAACAATAATTATGACATAGTTACAATTGCTACAGTTTGCTGTATTTCTTTTTTGGTAGTTGCTACTGCTAAAAAGCCATTACCTATAGATCTCTTAAACCATGCGCAATGGCTGTTTGCCGTGACGTCACCATGAGTTAGCCAATGATGAACGAGAACAACGGCTGTATGGCTGTCTGATTGGACTAGCCCAGTCACGTGATATGCACGTTATAGCAAACAGCCATGGCGTGTGGTACAGTCATATATCAACGGCAGTTGCTAGGTGCATCCTAGAAGTACACAAGTTGCAAAGTCCTTTAGTTTTTTCCTGGATTTAAGGGTTTGAGTGTTGCCATTAATTTCCTACTTTGGTTGTTCCTAATCGGTTGTGTATTTTTGGATCAGGCCAAAAAAAGTAGAAGACATACGTTCCTGACTGCGGCAGATTCAACAGCAATGTATTTTATTTTGCGTTGTTTAAGTTCCTTTGTGCTAGCACATCAACAGTTTTGTGTCAACCTGGTCCTTGATTATAATAAGGTGAATTTCAAACTTTAATCAAGTTATTATAATCGTGATTATAATCAATGATTATATTGTGTGCACTGCGTATCTTGAGTCCTGTGAGTATTTTACGAGCGGCTACGTCTTCCTGGTGGGGCCGGCTTTAATCGACGGCCGCCATTGATTTTGTAACCATCTTGGATATCAACAAGGCACTCTGCTGCCAAAAACGTACAATCGATTATCTGTGTCCTTTTGCGGCGAACTCAAGATAGGCCGCGCACACTTTAACCACTTGATTATAATCGTAACAGCCGTGTGTGATCTTCCATGAATCTGGAGAAATACAAGTAAGCTAGGAGGCCACACTGCACACTTTCCAGATTTGTAACCTTTAAATCTTCTACAAGTTTCGTATGTCCTTTTCTTCCCCCGGCCATGAATTCTGGATACGTGCCAGCAAAACGGAGTTGTTTGCTACCAAAAGCCTTTGTAAACACACCGAGGACTTAGCAAAGGTTACCGGTAACGTTTATGTAAATGATGCTGAACGGTACTTAAAACACCGAAAGATTTAATAATTATTTTGAAGTGGAAAACTAATGGTGGGTTAGGAAAACTAGGAAGGGGGCGTGGTGAATTTATTTAAACCTTCCAGAACTGTATTTATGTTATCTTCCATAAGTGTGCTGTAAGTAAGTGTGCGCTTCTGCTAGTCGCGTGGATTAAATGTATTAAAGTTACTAGCAATTGTACTCGGCTTCTCCCGGGTTTTGTTATGCCCAGGGTTTGTCTAAGTGTTTGTCCGTTACATGGTTTTAAGGGTAAGTTTACCCATTCACTGTGATGGCTATGTTTTCTTTCTCTAATGCTCTCATTTTCCTCCATCCTCTCCCTCCCTTCGCCCTTTCCTCCCCTCTTCCCCATAGTCCTACCCGTCCCTCCTCTTCCCTTCTCCTTTGCTACACGTTGTTGTATTTGAATTGGATGGGTAGTTGAATTAAATACTGCCTCCTTCTCCCTCCCCTTTCTCTTCCTCCCTGCCTCTTTTCCCCTCCCTACCTCTCACCTTTACTTACCCGGTACGTACGCCTGGTCAATGGTGACATCTACTGGCCGACTTTCCAAGCTCAACTGTTAACAAAACTTTTTCTCCTTCTTTGGCTTACAATATATACAACAATGACTTAGTTTCAGTCAGTCAATTGTCGAATCCATCTCTTTTACTACGGTCTCATTTTTTGGCTCACAACAATATGCAACAATGACTTGCACTACATTATCAATTGTTTCCTCTCCTGTGCCGCCTTTCAGCTTTGAAACTTTGTCGTGTAGGTAGTTTAAGCTAAAGTAACGATAGCGTAGGTATGGTTACAACGCTTCCAGCTTTTAATAGGACATCAATGACATCCATTAAGTAAACTGGCCGTATTGGTTGTGTTGATATATAGACGTCGATCCTTCTTTCATATCGTTTATTCGCTCTTAAGAGCGTCCCAAATCGATAAACTGGTTATTAGGACACATGTTGTGTACTAATAACCCGTACATCGAGTTTTTTTTTTTTCATTTTACCAGTACAACCCAATTTCATTTGTCCCTCACAATTCGTGCATTGTATTCTCTAGATTGTTTGCAGCTCATATACTGTAATAAGAGTTTGTTTTACAATGAAAACGTTTACTATAAACGGAAATCGCTCACTCAATCTGCGTACCTCCGTGCTCCGTAAACACGAATGTTTGACAACCTTTCTAAACCTACAGGTCAATTTTTTTTTCCAATATTCGAACCAGATGAAACCACCCACTTAGGAGCTATTCAGATGCATTTGCATTCTCGTGGCTACAAGCTCATCTGAAATTCCAACATGGCGGTGGTTTTAGCTACCGGTTCGTAACGAAAACAGTCAGTAACGTGAATTCAGAAGCGACTGGGAAAACTGTTTCATAAGGAGGAATTCTTTATGCCGCGCTCGCTATGGCTAAGCCTATAACAGAAACAGGAATCAGGAAGGAGTCTTTAAATTCTCCAGTGTTAAATGCTAAAAAGAATTATTTTGATTCGGCGAAACGGGAATAATTCCCCTCTCGTCGAATTTTAATAAGAGCTTATTTTTCGGCGAAACGCGAAAAGAGATTCGGCGAAACGGGTATACACCGTTTTTTCAGGGTCTTGGGAGGGCGGTCATCAAAAATGTGGAGAGCATATTTTCAATTCCTCAGCTCTCCCCCTCCCTCCACCGACATAAATAACGAGCCCTCAAGCTAGCCTGTCTTTCTGGTCTAGACATGCTATGACGTCACAATGGCGAATTTGAGTGACTGTTAGTAGAACGACATGTGGCCAACCAAAGCACCCGAGGTCGATGCCTCTATTACGTTATCTGACTGGAAGCCCACGAATTGGGTGAGTTAAGGTGACAGAAACCCAATTATGGCGACCTATACCCTCCAACTTAGATTCCCCCATTATCCGTACCACCCCCGCCCCCAACCCCTCTTTCCCTCATACCCATTGCCCTACTTTCTGAATGACTTGGTATCGATTGTAAGTGCAAGTAAGTCTCTTTATTACGGCGGGGTATATGGGAGAGGGCGGTTTTACCTTCATATGCACAATATAGGACTTCTTGAGTGGTCGGGGCGTAGAGCTGAAGGGGAATCGATAATCCTTTTAGCGGACAACCGGGCATTACGACTAGAAGTTGATAAATCTGGGTAAGAAAGAGGAACGTGTGCATGGCTGAGACACCAATAGTGCACCTTTCATTTATTAGGATGATGTGGTAATCCTGGTTCACTCTTTAACCATTCTCATTGGCGACCTTGTGACGAGGGATGGCGCGCCGATGTAATCCTTAACTTACCGCTGCAGTTGCCAGGCTTGGTTTATCCAGTTCACATGTATAAAGTATGGTGGTTTGTAGGGTTCCGTCTGCTGCCGTCGATACTGCCGACGAAGGTAATGTGAGAAAAATGGAAGGCAGCATGCGAGCGTGAAGGATGCATTGTTAAAGAAGGAGCATTGTTAAGGAATTGTGGGCGTATACATGAGGATTGATGACGGTTTATTTAAAATGCTGCTGCTTGTGTGTCGACTCTTATAGACTCTCTGGTCTGCTGCACGTGCATTGTTGTCAAGGCAACATGCCTCGGAGCGGCGCTCTAGGCATAACGGCTGCAATGTGAGGTGTAACAATATAATATATCTAACTCTATGGTAGCTACCTCACAAGCTCCCCCGCTTAAAAGAGGTGTCGGCTGATTGAATGATAAATGCTGATTACAATTAATTTAGTTTGGCAACGAGGACTGTGCATTTCCAAGCAAACTATGCACCTTTAGAACTTGTAAAGTCTGAGAGAAAAAATTATCACTCAGAATTCAAAGAAACGTCTACGCAAGCAGTTCCTGTTCTAGGCTGCACCACGGTAGGTCAATTTTCTTCTTAATTTGCTATCAGAACCAGGAGTTTGTTGGCCAGATATTAAATTCTAAAATTACCTGCTTTCAGTTAACTGCTAAGATGCACAATTCCGGCTGCTTCACACCTTTACGTATTCGTTGACTCCCTTAGTTTTCCAAATGCCAAAAAATCCAATTCTGTGACCAAACGTCTGACCAACTGCAAGTATTTAAACCGAAAATTTTCGTTTGATATTCACAAGCCTCCCAGCAGTGCACGATAAAGACGTCGTACCTCATTAAACAAGACTGATAACCATTAACATTCAATGAGCCATTCGGAACGGTCTTTTCAATGGTCAATCCAGCTTCAATCCCATTTCATACGTGGCCAGTCCCAGGACAATCAGCCCCCACTATCTTACTGTCCGTCAGGCTAGTGTGTTCCCCACAAGTGATGGGGACCCCCAACGCTTTTTGAAGTGGCGTCCCTCCCCCAGGTCATGACTCCTGTAAAAGGGCACAAAGAAAGGCGGGGCTCATTCCAATCGAAATGGCGGAGGCACACTACCCACAGACGACATTCGCAAACCCCAACAGTCAACAGCTAACCCCTCCTGGCTAGCATATCCACCATTATGCTGCTAACTTGAAGACTAGGCTGTCAAAAAAAACTTAAATCGTTGGTCAGCATGTTTCCAATTTTCGTAAATTTCGTAGATGCTTCTGAGCATTTTCGGAAATCTAAACGTTTTCATTTAACATCTATTGGTAATGATGAAAATCTCTATCTTAACCCATAAAACGGTAGTTGCCCCGCTTTTGCCAGCGCTGGCCCAAATATACTTTAAACCATGCTTTAACAAAGGGTTTAAAGGGTTTCAAAGGATTTTAACGAGCGTTAACAAAGGGATCAACCACTCCTGGTTAACAATGATAAAAACAACAATATATTTTCCGACAGAAAAAGAAAAATAATTTTTCGGAGGAAACAATGCAGAAGCAATGGTGTAACAATAATTCTGCAAACAACAATGTCTGTACAAACATGCATTGTACTTGGTTTCATGAAGTTTCCTAATCGGGCTTGAGTGAAAAACCAAAAAAATATCTGTCTGATCCCGTGTTACAGGGCTTTCAAAAACGGAAATGAATGAAGAGTTGTGGAATGAATCACACGATACATGGATTGAGTGAGCGAAGCAACCTTAGCACAATTACCCCTCTTCAAGAACCTGCATTATTTAAATTACACATTTCACTGTTATGGGGTAGCTGTACTCCTACATTTGCCCGCCTTCATATAGGTTGTGCAGAAATATCTTCTCCATCTGGCATTGTACTTGGTTTCATGAAGTCACGTAATCGAGCTTGAGTGAAAAACCAAAAAAAAATATCTGTCTGATCCCGGGTTAGAGGGCTTTCAAAAACAAAAACACTGCGCAGTCGAATTCAGTGCGAATAAAAAAAAAAACCAGGCCACAGGACGTGAAAAACACTGTCTGCTCCCGGGTAACGGAAATGAATGAAGGATGGTGACATGAATCACAAGATACATGGATTGAGTGAGCGAAGCAACCTTACCTCAATTACCCATCTTCAAGAACCGGAATTATTTAAATTACACATTTCACTGTTGTGGGGCAGTTGTACTCTTACAGTTGCCATTCGCCATGACGGGCTTTACAGCTAGTATACATATAATACGCTTAGTTGGGATGAGATGCACACACCAAAGCAAATTCATCATTCATTGTGACAGCCAATGAAAATACTCAAATGAACTAAATAATGAGGAAACAGCCAATAAAAACGGCTCAAATTAACTAAACACGGTAGCAAAAAAAAGGGCGAGCGGCCGACAATGTGAACGGATGTGCTCTGTAGCAATCAGTAATAAATGAACTATTACTTCAATAATGTTGGCTATTAGAGTAGAGTTAAATAGTTTCAATGTTGGATGAGTTGCAATCACTGCATGCACGATCGTTGTTGCAGGTTTGTCGTGCTTGGTATCAAAACGGAGAAACGGGCAGTTCAGCCACCCTGAGAATAAAATTAGCGCTGAAAACACTATTTCCTCCTTAAGAACACCAAACACCAGGGTTTAATAAATACGGATGCAAACCTATTTACGTTGCTTTTTGGATTTATATGTCAGACTGCCTCAGCGGGGAATCGAACCCGGGACCTTTGAAATCAAAGGCCAAGGTCTTACCGCTGAGCCATACTGACACGGATTCCTAGCGAGGGGGAGCATGGTTGGGAGGAGGGGGGGTTATTCATACCACACAATGGGGGGGATGAAGGGTGGGACGTGGCTGGGCGGTTGGTTGTCGTTTTCATTTCACGCTGCCCAGTAAAGCATTTCGCTCGCGCAGCATGCGGGAACCACCTAGACCACGCAGGGAGTACGACTAGTTCTAATTTAAACTGACTCCACAAAGAAACACTGCATAAGAGCAGCTACTTCCTTGGCAGTAAATTTTATAATTTACGTCTTCTTTTTCACTGTGCAAGTTCTTTCGTCCTTTTGTTTTGACAATTATTTGCATTAGTTATAAGTTGCCGCGTTTGTTTACATAAGTTCTATTGCTTTTTATGTATGGCTGCCAACACGCCACACGTGAACAATGGCCCTTGTGGGGTGCGGGCGCATACGGCATTTTGTGCTGTTTGTCTGGTTCAATAAACCCTTTCATTCAGTCAGTCTTAATTGACGTACCGTAAATCCTGTTTTTGTGGCAGGGTCCAATTGTAGCCGGGTGTTTTCCCAATCATGAGTTAGTAGTAGCCGGTCTCTAGTTGTAACCGGGTCAAAATGACTTGATTTTGAAAAAAATCTATAAAAGAGCATGTCAACATAAACACATACAAAGATGTCACATTGCCTACTATGAAAATTCATTTTTAAGTTGAAAATTCACCTTTCTTCACGCTTATTTTCACAAACACACGCGAAATAACAAATATTTTGGCAAATTTTCGATAGACAGCAGTCCTAAAGATGTAATGGCTCAGGCGACTATCTTCGCAGTTTCCAATGCGTGGAGAACTCAATCGCCAACTGCGTGAAAAATGGGCCGCGCTCCAAATTCGCAACGTACCCAACAAATAGCGGAGGCCGCGCTCCAAATTCGTCGCTGACGAACGGTCGTTACGAAGTAGTGAAACTTTGTTGTTGTGGAGGCTGACGAAGATAGTCGTCTGAGCCATTACATCTCCAGGACTGCTGACTATCGAAAATTTGCCGAAATATTTATTATTTCGTGAGTGTTTGTAAAAATAAGCGTGAAAAAAGGTGAATTTTCAACATACAGAAGAGTTATGGCAAACACATTCATGTGCTACTATTTACCGTTTTTAATGTCAGCCAAATGTTCTATATATGTTGATGACATAAATTTCCTTTCTAAATTTTGTAGTAGCTGGGCCTCTAATCGTAGCCGGGTCAAAATGGCTCGATTTATAACCAGTAGCCCGGACTACAAATAGAGGATTTACGGTACTTGCACTTGCACACTAAACCATAAAAAAAAAAAAACATGCAGGAAATCTGCAGAGGATGCGCAGCTGTCGACCATCACCACGTCCATGGAGTAGAAAGTTACCTAGATTTGTCATCTGTACTCTTCCAAATCTACACCTAACCCTAGCGGTAGCTGCGGCTACTAATAACACTGATAATGCTTTGGCTTCATGCTGCTTCGAAACACAAGCATTAGCAAAGATGGTAGTAGGCGCAATTACCGCCAGGGCTCCACGTACGCTTGGAAGAGGTAATATGCGATATCGAGTTAAAAGTGCCTATTCACAGAATGACAGGTTGCAGCATCTAGCGCCTACTTCCATTATTTAGTTCTATGTAGCACTTGATTTCAACAAGTGAAGGAATGCCAAAGAAATTATTTTTACACAACAACAAGCCAAGTGCTTCCTTAATTATTGGATGCAAAGTTGGTGCGTCCACGTGCACCAGGGAGCTATGAGTCACGGTTAACGATATCACTGTCACTGGATGGCGCTCATCTAGCGGTTCGAAATCTCCGTTTCAAAACGGTTGATATATAGAAAAAAGCGCTCGTGATGTCGTTAGGCTTAACTTTACCGAATGCTCCCTGTTGCACTCGGACTCACCAACTTAGCACTCACTTATTAAGGAGGCACGTGGCTTGTTTGTTGTGTAAAAAGAAATGTATTTGTGTGTTCCTTCGCCTGTTGAAAGTAAGGGTTAGACAGAACTAGATAGCGGCAAATGGCTATAGGGCAGTGACATGACGTATAGTATTATTGTATATAGCTCTATGGTGGAGCCAGTAACTGGGTTAGCTGCAAGGGGCACTGGAGGGCGAAAAGAAGGGGGTCTTACTGAAGACAATGCTGTTAAGAGTGCATTTCTTAGGCCTATAACGCGCGATTTTTGTCGAATTGTTGGCAGTTGCTGACATTTTTAACCATTTAACCATTTTTAACCATTTTTCCCGCGATTATAACCTCGCAGCATAAGGGATTGAGGAAAGCAACGGTTTTTTAAGCCTAAGAAATCCGCTCTCAAATCACTGCCTTGACTATAGAAGTGCCGTTGTTTAACCCTTCATTTCAATCTAGTGCCCCTTGCAGCTATTGCCCTTGGGGCTAATGCCCCTTGTAGCCAATATGACGTCATTTGCTACAGCTTGTCTTTTGGTGGCAATCCCCTTTTAAAGGTGCCTTTTCACCTTTTTAATTCCTAGATGCAGCATCGTAGAATCTTCAAGCAATATAAAGAAAATAGCGGTAAATTAAAAAAAGGAACAACATTTCGCATAGCTCCGCGAATTTTCATAACTAAAACGAGATCACGTGACCCACAACCGCCTATTGGATGACGGAGAATCTGGAACGTGGATGCTGTGTTTAGAATATGTGCAATGCTATGGAAATGGTGAACCCGCGCCTTTAAGTCTAATCTATGCTGATCTAATTAGCCCGACAACCATGACTCGGTATGATCAGCGCAGTTCATTCAAACATCGCCAGCGTCTGTCATCAACAGATATGTTTCCGTTTCCTTGGGTTCGAGCGTCGGCAACGCAAAGAATATCCCCGGTGAATCAAGTTACTTTCCAAGTAAATCGTCGTTCTGACAGCGTTTGCGAACGGTGCTTGGTTTCCCCGCATCTACGAGGTGATCGTTGCCAAGCAACAACTTCCATTGGAAGAGGATGTTGAGCGTCGATCGCCAAAAGTGACAAATTCCTTCCGGAAAAGCTGGGTGGGTCTTTACAGGCGATTCTCAGCATGGGGTGTATTTTCGAATCTTAATTGGTCAAAACTTTCTTAGGTTTATTAGCGGTCTTCCTTCCTAAATTGCGCACTGGCATCTTCCGGTCTCCCCCACCGTTACTCTCCATTTTTTTCTCAGTACCGCAGCGCACCACATCGGAAACGGTGCACCACAACGAACGCCACGTAGTGCGCCACAACGCACACTTGAAGGGGCACTCGATTTTGCAGCGTGGTAGGTTGAAAACGACGGTTTTGTGATTTAAAGGGGGATTGCCACCAAATGACCGGCTGCAGCATCTACAGAGCAGTGACACGACGTAGTATTATTGTATATAACTCTATGCTGGAGCCTTAATGGGTTAGCTGCAAAGGGCACTGCAGAGAGAAACAGAAGGGCGTCATACTGAAGCCGATGCTGTGAAGAGTGATTTCTTAGACCTAAAACGCGCGATTTTTGTTGTTGGAGAAAACAACGTTATTTTAAACCTAAGAAATCCGCTCTTCCGTTGTTTTGCCTTCCATTTTTATGTAGTGCACCTTGTAGTTATACCCTCCAAAACCCATACTGGTGCCAATATGGCGGCAAATGTCACTGCTCAGCTATATCCATTTGCCGCTATCAAGTTCTCTGTAGCCCTTACTTTCAACAAAATTCTAAGTCCTTTGATTGCAAAAAGGAAAACAAGTAGGGGTTGTTCGCAGTTGTTTAGTTTTTTATTCCATCCTCACGTCATCGAGCGGGGAGGGGTGATGCCCCTCCTTGTCCCCTTCTGGGTGCGGACAGTCTGTGTCTTCCCTATAAAACTAAATTTTTACCACGTACTATAATTAGGAAAATTGAAAATGCGTACCTCCATCGTTTTTCATTTATTGATTTGTTTAATTTTCAATTTTGTTAATTTTCGACTTTTGTATTTGCACGGTCACTTTATCCACACCGTTACTTGGAGCCATTGTTCATTCTCATCGTGAAGCTCCTGAGCTTAATCGAGCAGGCTCTGGTCTAGATTTGTCACTAATCATTAACGCTTAATTTCCCTACTTGGATCCAAACTTTTACCATTAGCTAGATTAAGTGGCACGTAGATTAATAGTAACCAAACACACACACATATACAATCCATAACTCGTGTTGGCTGGAGAAAAGGTTTGAGAAGCAATCTTGTAGATTTAATTAGAGATACGAAGGGATTAATGCGCAGAAACCCGGAAAAAAAATGATAGAGCCACTCCAATTTTCACATATGCAGTAATGAGAAATCTTAATATTTTTGATATTCTTGTACCGTTTTCTCTCCAGCATATACGGTCGTTCCAAGCACACAGTGAATTACGAAATAAAGGCACGTTTACGCGACGACTTGTCTCTGCATCATTCCCGCAGCTGGAATTTAATCGCGATGGCAAAGGTGTGGTTTCCCTGGTAACAACGCTTCGTGGATGAGCTAAATCCGACATCGTTTGAGCAAATGCTTGCAGTCTTATAATTCGTGACAGTAAAATCAAGAATTCCTCCTGACAAAACAATTTTCCCAATCGCTTCTGAACGCATTTACTGACTCGTTTCGTTACGAGCTGGCAGAGCTAAAACCGCCGCCATGTTGGAATTTCAGACAATTTCTAGCTTCTAGCTGTGAGCATGCAAACGCGAGTCGCTGTGTAAACGCGCCCTAAAGGTGAATAACGAAGCGAGTTACCAGGAAATGATTCTCACTTGTCATTGTTAGGAGTTCACAATGTTGGCTCCGCTGTGCTCTTCGTTTGTTTTGAAACGTGATTGTCCGACAAAGGAATTCTTCAAGATTCTACTCGTAAGGAGAAGTTTCCAACTCTTTGTTCCATCGTTTAAAGGCGCTTACCGGTTCACCCTTTCGATAGCGTTGGTCATATTCTAGACACAGCATCCACGTTCCAGATTCTTCGTCATCCAATAGGCCGATGTGGGTCACGTGATCTCGTTTTAGTTATGAGAATTCGCGGCGCTGCTGCGAAGTTGTTCCTGTTTTAAATTTACCGCTGTTTTCTTTATATTGCTCGAAGATTCTACGTTGCCGCGTCTAGGTGTTGAAACGGTGAAAAGGAGCCTTTAAACTGAGTCCTGACCCCATACGGCCAGTTGTCGAACTCGTGTCCGTTTTTACTTTTGCGGAAAACGTACATTAAAATTTATGCCGTCTATGTTTTTTACCCAAGAAACATTTGTGAAAAATAACCCTTGTGCTGCGAATAGTCCAAGCAGGTGTCAAATCGCAAGAACAAGCTTTGAAACGAACTTAAAACGAGGAAGGCATTTTGTTTCTCGAGCCAAGGCCGACTGAAGTTGAAATTGCGTGTCTTGCCTACCGACTCTACGCTAGCTCTCGTGCGTGCCAGGAAGTTAAAGCCGCTCAGCACTGCCTTGGTAAAATAAGATTTTGGCGATGTTAAATCAACTGGCTTGAAGCCAGGAGCTGAAACCTCCTCCTTCTCTCCCCGACGGCCTTGTGCAACGAAGCGAGAGTTACAACATGGATACTTTCACGGCATGTATTCGCTCCTTTTAATATTCATAAGTTACTACTTATTGTCCGAGATCGTAATGGCTCTCTCTCTCCTGTTAATTTTGTCATGGTGGTTGAGTGGTGGCAGAGGTCATTCTAGTGTCCTAAACGATATGAGCTGCTCGGTTGGGGTAGGAGTGCAGAAGGACTTGGTGAAATCCCTACTAGTAAGCACCGATCAGGCCAGTGTGAGAGACCAGCCACTTTCAGCACCACGGGTTCTATTCTGGATGTTAATACTATTTCTTTCCAAGGGCGCCCTATACATTGGGGCTAAATTGGGATTCAAGCCTCTCCCCCCTCCTCCCCACAAGAAACTGGTTGTTTCTTTTTTGCGCAGAACAAGTTGGGGGGAAAATGCTGCGGGCGTAAAATGTTAAAATTTATAAGCTGAGCTTTTCTTTCCAACATAACAAGGGATTGAGTGGAGACTTCTCCCCAGTTCACGTGTCACGTGATTTCGTGTCGATAAATTCGTCGGCGGTACCATTTTGCCCTTTCTAAGTTTTCGACTCGACCTCCCCCCCCCCCCCCGGGGTTTTTTTTTTTTTTTTTTTTTGGTGGGGGGGGGGGTTTGTGGGGGGGGGGGGGGGGGGGGGTGGGGGGATTTGGGGGGGGGGTGGGGGTCTTTCTCCTTCTAAATTACTAGTAATAGTGTATTGCTTCACTTGTTGCTCGATTTGCATTCGAATGAAACCATTCTCAACGGGTGCACATCCCTCTTTAACGCCAGTAAAACATTTCAAAGTTCATCACCATTGTCTAACGTCACAGAGGCGGACTGGCAATGTCGGGGAGGGGGGAAGGGGTCGGCGATTCCTACCTGTACTCTAGAGCCCCAGTGGCCCCTCAGGTTCGTGGTCTAGTCTTAGTTTTGCCAGCACCGTATCTATGGGTGCTGTTGCAACGTACAGTACTATTTATAAAAGTAACTCGAGTTAAAAGGGTTTCAGAATGATAGTTCAAGTTATCAAAAGGTTTGCCATTCCGTGGAGCACCTAGGAGGGGAGGTGGGGGTTGGGGGGGGGCCCTCCCCGGCCCAAATGGGTTTTTGTCGACTGATTCGGCAAGTTGGCTTTTGCGTCGCTGACATGATGAACGACATGATCATTATCCCGATATAATTGTATGCCTTTTAAACCTTTACCTTCATTCGCGTTCATTTATCCTACTAAAGATGGGAACACCGTGCATGCAGCGTCTGTCCCGGCAACTCGGGGATATCACTGTTCCCCCACGAAGGCGTCGAAATGCTTGGGCGAGGCTGATGCACTGACTATACGAACTCGCGTAAAAAACACAAGTTGCTACGCAAACAGATCGTGCCAGTGCACGTTTTTAAAAAAGGTAATAGGAAACAAGTTATCAGCAAAAATCATCTTCTTACATTATAAACCAAAGTCTCATAGCAGAAATGAAGCAACCACAACGACCCCCGGAAGGGGAACAATGAAAACGTGCGAGTGTGTCAATTCTTTGGCTTGAAGTTGAAACTGGGAGGTTGTTGCCCTGAAAAGAAGTTGAAATTGGCACATTGTTGCCTCGACTAACAATTTGCTCTGCGCGGTCATCGCAAAGGCATGTCTGAAATGACGTCATGTACGAAGGACAGTTATTTTTCGCACGCTACTGGGAGTGGGGAGGGGCCTGAACGGGGAATGCCCGTTGGTGGTGCAGTGCTTATGTTACAGCCACTATTTGATTACGATATTGCTTTGCGGAGGGAGAGGATTGACGGAAAGGGGGAGTTTTACATAAAGAAAAATTGACTGTTGCAGTGAACGATCAGGCAGCACCGAGCAAATACTGGGAAACAACCACGGGTCAAACAAATCCCCGGGCGAAGCCGGGTACGATGCTAGTACATTATAACTAAGTAATTTAGCAGTTAGCCACCTTCGGATTCGAACCGAGTCCAACAACATCGACGGCTCTAAAATCGTCGCATGCTT
Organism: Lithobius niger; assembly: GCA_023313725.1. Classification (NCBI taxonomy): domain Eukaryota; kingdom Metazoa; phylum Arthropoda; class Chilopoda; order Lithobiomorpha; family Lithobiidae; genus Lithobius; species Lithobius niger. The sequence continues at coordinate 16,405 of JAHWFP010129884.1, forward strand.
ATTGCCAACTAAACCAATTTCCAAAATCACGCTATTGGAGATGGATGGAATTATGGATTTTGTGTAATTTTTTTGCAGGAAAATTTAAATCAGAAACAAAACCCACAAATGGGGAAAGAATCCGCTAAATTTCAGCCACTCAGAGTAGAGATATCAGAACAAAAATGGCTGCTATCAAGTTGCTTCGTGTCGTACCAACCCTAACCAAAAAAAAATGTTCCCCTTAGAAAGTAGTGATATCACCTTGCCAACGAACAACCCTACGCTAATCCCACTGACTATTAGATCAAAGGTATGAAAATTCTGACCATTGCTACAATCCGTAGCAATGATTAAGTTTTTCATTTAACGTCTGAAGTAATAGTCGATGGGATTAGCTTTGCGGGGGTGATATCACTACTTTCTAAGGGTTAGGGCTGGTGCACCATGTAGCAACTTGGTGGCAGCCATGTTTGTGTTGATCAATATTACTTTTTTGACTGGCTCAAATTTGGCGGGTACTTTCACCCTTATGGATTTAGTTTTTGATATCACTTGTTTTGTATATTTTTTCCTCCATTTCATTCGGAATCAGATTATTTACGTCGTTGTTTGTTTGTTTGTTTATTTATAGGCAGTTGTACAGAGAAGAACCCTTGTGCGCAGCTGTGCTACGACCTTCATGATGGCACATTTGAATGTGGTTGTCGAGAAGGTCTGGTCTTGTCAAAAGACGGATACAGTTGTGGAAGTAAGTACTACCGCCATTTTTATCATAAAATCTAAGGGCGCGTTTACTCTACGACTCGCCTTTTCATTCTCGCGGCTAGAAGCTAGAAATCTTCAGAAATTCCAACATGGCGGCGGTTTTAGCACTGCTGCTCGCGACGAAAACAGTCAACAATGTGGGTTCAGAAGCGACTGGGAAAATAGTTTCGTCAGTAGGAATTCTTTATCTTATTGTCACGGATTATACGACTGCAAGCATTTATTCCAACGATGTCGGGTTTAGATAATCCAGGTAATGTTGTTGCCATGCCAATGACACCTTCGCCTCGGCGATTAAAGGTCAATTACATCCATTTTGACATGCATGTTTCACTTTTGGATCACTTACTCAATAACTAAACACAAGAATTGCGGTAAGAATAAGTTACGTACGTCCGATATAACAATTTAATTACTGCATCACCAAAACACGACAAGGAGGTCGCCATTGTTTTGCTGGAACGCGTAGAAATTAATGCCGACAGACGGATCTCTTCGATTTCGACTCGCAGCCGATTGAGATAGCTGTAGTGACTGTGAAGAGCTCAAGCGTCTGACTGCCTTAGCTGGCCACTACACTGCCGGCCAGCTAAGGCCGCCAGACGCTAGAGCTCCTCACAGTCAATACAGCTATCTCAATCGGCTGCGAATCGAAATCGAAAAGTGACATCTGTCGGCATTAATTTCTGAGCGTTCCAGCAAAACAATGGCGACCTCCATGTCGTGTTTTGGTGATGTAGTAATTAAATTGTTATATCGGACGTAAGTAACGTATTCTTAACGCAATTCTTGTGTTTAGTTATTGTGTAAGTGATTCAAAAGTCAAACATGCATGTCAAAATGGATGTAATTGCCCTTTAACTTCTAGCTGCGAGAGTACAAAAGTGAGTCGTTGCATGAATTTGTGGTAAAACAGCGCAAAAAGCACAGCGCTACGATGTAGAAAACTATCGTAGCTTAGCTCCTAGCAGTATAAATCGTTTTATTTACCCTTGTTGGAAAATATACATCTTCATCTTTCATCTAAGCCTAATCACATCTATTTATCCGAATTATCATGGGTACTGTAGCTGTTTAAAGTCAGGAATTGTACTACAGGCATTATGCGCAAACGGCCTAAAAAAACTTAAATAACGAATTTCGGCAAGAAGGATAAATTTTACCAAAAATATGAATAGAACCTCTTTTGAAAAAAAAATTTATTGCGGCGCCCTTAAAAAAACAATGAATGATGTTTGGGATGCGAAGAGAGCGGCCGCCTTCTGGGCGTCCTTTCCTGGCGCCGCTACTGACTGTAGCCGAAAGCTAGGGAGAATCTCACAAAATGCAGAAACCTTATAAAATTAGAGGGATGGGGGGGGGGGGGGAAACAGTACCAATGCCCACTGCGAGCTTTGTGAGGGGTCTCTAGTAACAACGAGCAAAGCAACCAAACATATCCTATGGGGCATCAAGGGCAATAAGATGATGTACACCTGTTTATTACAAAAATAGGCCTTTTAAAAAAAAACAAAAAAACAATTAAAATCCGTCGCATACCGCATTTTAAAAAAGACAGACTTTGACGTATGACAAATTTAGTACCAATTCTTGTCACTAGGTGCCTTGCTAGTAAAGCTTGTTAACTGATTTCTTGTAGGCGTATATTTTTTACTTTTTTTTTCCCTAAAAAGAACAAACATTTGACTAAAATAGGCAAAAATATAACATCTGAAAAATGCACGAATTATTTAAACTGCAGTTACGTTCACACGTTGCTAACCACGAAAATCTAGTGGCAAGAAATGGTACTAAAATTGATAAATCTCAAATTCTTTCTCTTTATTTTATAAAGTGCTGTACGCAACACATTTGAGTTGTACTTTTCGTCTTCTGTACAGCCGAAATGGCTGGGAAGACTATAGCAACGACTTCGTCTGTCGTTGCTTCCTTATTGGTAAAAGGCTTTCTCGACGGAACTCAATAAAAGAATAACATTTGATCGTCGCATTTAACCATTTACAGGAAGACACGCAACCGTAAAAAAAAAAGAAAGAAAAGGATTTCGTTAACGACACACATTAACCTCATTAAAAAAAACTTTCGACACCGTGTTGCATGAATGAATAGGCCTACTCTCGGACCCAATACTCCGTTAGCTGCTACTTACGAAATTAAAACAGCAGGTAAAAATTAGGCCTAAAGGCTGGCTGACATTAAGCAGGACGGAAACTCAAATGGGCTCGAGAAGGGTTAAATAAATGCAGAACCGAACCCATTTACCTTGCATTTTAGACTTAAACATCAGACTGCCTGAGCGGAGAAGTGAACCCTGCGGTAGGACCCCAGCGTTGGTTTCAAAGGCCCTGGCTTCAATTCCCCACTCAGACAGTCGGACATTTAGGTCCAAAAGGCAACGTAAATAGGTTCGTATCCGTATTTATGTAAAAGCTGACAATTCCAAAGCCTAAAATCTAAAACTATGCCAAAAAGCTGACACATTTTTAACAGGCAATTGTCATGGTTACTACTTTTAGATTATACCATAATAAAGATCGCTATTACAGTGCGTGATAGAGGTTCTCAGCTCTACATGTTCGTTGAAAAATTCGCGGAAGTTTACAGAAGACCGGTCGCGACTAGGTAGTCGCTACAAGTTTCAGGTCCTTAAAAAAAATTGCCTGAAACTTAATTTGGCTGCGCTTGCGCAAGGGATGAGATTATGTTTTTCTTGGCCCAGGTTAAATCTGTTGAACTGAGCCCACATTTTCGATATTATGTTGTCATCTGGGGTTGAAGTCTATTGGGTGTCAAAGACAACGCGAACAAAAACAAACCAATTCTCTTTTATTTGATCCTCTCTTTCCGAAATCCTGGCAACCTTCCAAGATCTTAACAAAGTTGAAGCGCGGAAAATGTCACTTGAGAGTGCCGATTATAAGATGTGTGCAAATGCTTAGAAACCTGTAGATATTTCATGCTCAATTCGATTATTTTCGACTACCTCTTCCGCCCCTCACGAATTTGCAAATAATAGTGATAAAATATTTAAGAAAGAGTTTTACTCCTAACACGAGGCGGCTGTAAAATCTAACTTTACAGCAGCAGTGTCGAAACCCCGTCGGCCCTCGTTCTAGGCACAAAAATCGAAAACGTGTAAAATTTGCACCACAAGACAAAATGGGATTGGTTCGTGTCTCAAATTGAAGCCGCCATTTTGGAGAAGCCAACATTAACGGTGTTGTACAGTGCTCAGTCTGATTATTTATTCAACTCGTTTTTATAAATATGTTGACAGCAGTATTGAGAATGACCCTGCGGACACAAAACGTTAATATGATGTGAGAATTTTTGTTTTCTTTCCTCAAAACGACCACCATGCTCGACTTACTCTGAAAAGACCACACAGGACCGTTCTGCTTCAGTAATTATACAACGTCGAAGCTTTACTCGCCTCTGATTGGTCACCGACAAACAATCCACAGATCTTGACAGTCTATCTCACGTAGAACAAGCTGTTTGCTTGCATCTCGGAGTAGTTATGCCCGTATTAGGGCAATGATGTCACTTTCGTGACTCGACGGACTTTTCCGGGAACACGAAGCTGCTTCTCGTCAGGATTCGGATTAGTTATGCCCATATTAGGGCAATGACGTCACTTTCGTGACTCGTCGAACTTCTCCGGAAACACGAAGCTGCTTCTCGTCAGGATTCGGAGTAGTTATGCCCATATTAGGGCAATGACGTCACTTTCGTGACTCGTCGGACTTTTCCGGAAACACGAAAATACTTCTCGTCAGGATTCGTATCTGTTTAACGTGGTGAATCAATGACATAAACGTGAGGTTTAGGGCAACGCCGAAACAAACGATATTATGGATTGGTTGGTGAAATGCGATGTGGCTAATACCGGTATGCCAAATAGCGGAAAACGTCGTAAACATCAAAACATCGTAAACATCGATGGGCTAGTATTCTCAAAATTTTATGTTAAACATTGACTGTTATTACTGCGCAAATAAAATCTAATGTCGAATCTAGTAAGAATCGTTTTGTGGGAAAAGGACAAAAACCAAAATTCTCATCCCGAATACCACGCCTGGAAATCTATAATTTTTGCGTTCTAGCTCTCAACTCAACTCGATCTTCGGTCTCTGGAAATTAAATCTAGAAAGAAGTTTTGTGCTAAAGCACACAAATTATCATTTCATAGAAGCATTCGGGATATTATAACCGAGAATGAGAAAAATTATGTCTGCCCCACCTGGGAATCAAACCCTGGACATTTTTTTCACATGCCGGACATGTTCACCACTGCATTGTCAGGGAAAATTTCCAGGGTTAACAACCACAACCAGGTTAAGTTGCTGTTACTTTTTCAGTGGCGACTTCTCCTTGGTCACTTCCGTTGTAATCTAGACTATAGAACAGCGTCAAGTGACGTCATTTTGGCCACGAGATACCATTTGGAGGGCATAGCTACAAGGTGCACTAGATTAAAATGTAAGGGGGGGGGATGGCAATTCTAGTCAAGACAGTGCTTTGAGAGCGGATTTCTTAGGCTTAAAAAAACGTTGTTTTCTCCATCAACAAAAATCACGCGTTATAGGCTTAAGAAATTCATTCTAATAGCATTGGCTTCAGTAAGACGACCTTCTTTTCTCCCTCCAGTGCTCCTTGCAGCTAACCCAGTTATTGACTTCACCAAAGAGTTATACAAAATAATACTACGTTGTGTCACTGCCCTATAGAGCTCCTCAGTGTCACGTATTATAGTTATTTTTTTTACTTAAAGGCGCCTTTCAACTCCTAGTTGCAGCGCAGTAGAATCTTCGAGTAATATAAAAAAAATAGCCGAAAATTAAAAATGGAACAGCACCATCCGCAGCAACACCTCGATTTTCCTAACTAAAACGAGGTCACGTGACCCACATCAGCGTATTGGATGACGGAGAATCTGGAGAATCTGGAACGTAAGGCAACGCTATCAATCGAAATGGTGAACAGGCGCCTTTAATAAGTGTTGAATTGAATTGAAACACACCTTTTGTATAGAAGTCGTGGAGTTACGCGATTATGCCTAGTTTGCTTGATGAAACTCAAACTGAATAACAGCCTGTTGTCTACAGCACTCACGTGACAGAAAACCCGAATTTAAGGGAGCCTGTAGAGCAGTGACACGACGTAGTATTATTGTATATAACTCTATGCTTGAGCCTTAATGGGTTAGCTGCAAGGGGCACTGCAGAGAGAAACAGAAGGGCGTCATACTGAAGCCGATGCTGTGAAGTTAGACCTAAAACGCGCGATTTTTGTTGTTGGAGAAAACAACGTTATTTTAAGCCTAAGAAATCCGCTCTTCCGTTGTTTTTCTCTTCATTTTTATGTAGTGCACCTTGTAGTTATGCCCTCCAAAACCCATACTGGTGCCAATATGGCGGCAAATGTCACTGCTCTATTCACTGAATGACAGGTTGCAGCATCTAATGCCGTCTACCGTATTTAGTTCTATGTAGCACTTGATTTCAACGAGTGAAGGGATGCGCAAAGAAATTTCTTTTTACGCAACAAACTAGCCATGTGCCTCCTTAATGATTGAGTGTAAAGTTGGTGTGTCCGCGTGCACCAGACAGTAGGCGGTCAAGGTTAACGGTGTCACTGTCACAAGCTGGCGCCCATCTAGTGGTTCAAATTCTGCGTTTTAAAACGGTCGATATATAGAAAAAAAAAGCGCCCGTGATGTCGTTAGGCTTAACTTTACCGCTTGCTTCCTGGTGCACGTGGGCGCACCAACTTTACACTCAGTAAGTTATGGAGGCACGTGGCTTGTTTGTTGTGTAAAAAGAAATTTATTTGTGTGTTCCTACGCCTGTTGAAAGTAAGGGCTAGACGGAACTAGATATCGGTAAA
>JAHWFP010129888.1:0-28040 GCA_023313725.1 Lithobius niger
TCCACGCTGCTGGAATAGAGCCCTCTGCCCACACACGGTTGAACATCCCCAGCAAGAACTGCTGGGAGGCAAGAGGCAGATGTTTCAACAGTTGATAGTGAACATCATCAGGCCCCGGGGCGGAGTCATGCGACTTGGACAAAGCTGAAACAAATTCCCGCCAGGTAAACGATAAATTGTACTCCTCTAGCCCATCGGAGCGAAAGTCAAGAGAGTGAGCCTCTTCTCTACGCTTAATCCCGAGGAAACCAGGATCATAATGGTCATCACTCGAGACCCGCGCAAATGCAGACGCAAGACAATTGGCGATATCCGGCACAGAAGAGATCACGGTATTCGCCACCTTCAGCTGTTAAACCGGGGAAGGCACGCTCCTCCCCGAGATCTGGCGCACCTTCCGCCACACCTGCTGAGAAGGCGTGTAGCGTGTAATCGACGAAACATAAGCTGCCCACGAAGCACGTCTAGCCTCACGGATGACATACCTGGCACGGGCACGACAACGCTTAAACGCTACAAAGTTGTCAGTAGTCGGGCTGACCGTGCATGAACACAATGCTCGCCGGCGGGCCTGAATGGCCTGCCCGCAAGCAGGCATCCACCAAGGAACAGGAACCCGCCACGGCTGTGTGGACGTACGCGGGATAGTAGCATGAGCAGCAGCAAGGACCACATCAGTGAAATGAGTGGAAAGTTCATCCACATCAGAAAAGTCCTCAACCGCACGCTGAAACACAGCAGCCTCAGCAAAGGCTGAATATTCAGCTAGCTTAAGCGCCCAACGGGCTGGCCTGGAAGCCACAGAACCCCCTTGTGTTGTGGACAACACAATGGGGAGGTGATCGCTTCCATGCAGATCGACAGTGACAGCCCAAGCGAAGTGAACTGGGATGGCCAGCGAGCAAAAGGCTAAGTCCACCGCTGACCAATTGCCCGTGGCCAGGTTACAGTGTGTCATGGCTCCATCGTTCAGGATGCAAACGGATCCCCTCTGCATCCACTCCTCAAGGATCCTCCCCTTGTTGTCAGTATTAGGTCCTCCCCACTGGACATGGTGGCTGTTAAAGTCGCCCAGCAAGAGGAACGGGGCAGGAAGCTGGCGAACCAGATATTCCAGGTTACCAATCCCAAAGACCTCATCCGGTGGTAAATAAAACGAACAGACAGTAATATCGAAGCTGAAAGAAACTCGAACTGCTACCACCTGAAATTTAGTGTGCAGAGGCACACTGGCATGCGGCTGAGAGTGTTGAACCAGCACTGCAACACCACCATGTGCACGTGGCACAGGGTCTGCATCCAGACGGTAGACAGAGTAACCCCTAACAACCGGATTATCCGACGCCTTAAAGCAAGTTTCCTGAAGGCAGCAGCACAGAAGTCGCCAATGCGACAAAAGCAGCCTCAGCTCTTCTGCATGGGTCCAATAACTTTGACAGTTCCACTGAACGATGGTATGCGCAGGCATTAGGGCGGGCTTAAGACTACATCATCCTCCTCAACTCCTCCTCTGGGCGATCCGAAAACATCTGAATCCTCACCTGAATCAAAAGATGGAGTGAGGTTCCGAACAAAGTTGTCCTCGGTAGGAGGAAAAAGTTCCGGAGAATTAGAACAGGAAATATCTTCCTGCTCCATGGGCAGAGTAGTATCACAATGTTGAGGGGACGCAATGGACCCCTCAGCAAGCTGGCCGTTCAACGACCGTTTCAACGTTTCTCCCGGTGGAGACGTCTTCACAGGTGGTGTTGAGGCTTTACCAGCAGGAGCCTTCTTCTTCGACGGCTTCTGTGGTGCACTCCGGGCAGGCGGAGGCATAGCTGAAGCCTTAACCTACCTGGGAACAGTTAGAGCATCAGGAACAGGAACAGTAACAGGAACAGAAGCAGAAGCATTTGCAGGCTGGGCAGATGTCGACGGCACGGCATCAACCGGGTCTGAAGGACCCAAAAGACCCTGCAAAGATGGATGTTGCTGGGTCAACAAAGTAACAAGCATGCCCACCGTCCTCGTCAAAGACCTGAGCTCAGTGCGCAAATCCGCCAAATCAGCAGACTCACTAACTGGGCCAGGCAATGACGCACTGCACACCTGGGCAAAAGAACGTGTTAGCGTCGGCGCCGATAGTTTGGCTTTCTTCCGGGCCTCTGAGTAGGAAAGCCCGTCCTTTATCTTCAATTCCTGAACACGACGTTCCTCGACATAAACATGGCAGTCCCGTGAAGAGGCCTGGTGCTGACCACCGCAGTTGACGCAGTGTTCCGGGGCAGCACAATCAGTGTCCTCATGGGCTGCCTGAGCACAGCTAACACAGGTTGGCTTACCCTTACACGAACCGCTGGTATGACCAAAGCGTTGACAGCGGTAACACCGCATTGGGTTCGGGATGTAACATCTGACCTTCAACCGCAGGTAACCGGCAGTAATGTGCTGCGGTGCAACCGGCGAATCAAAGGTCAGGAAGAAGGTGTCGGTTGGCTGGGCACCATTCTCGCCTTTCCGTGTCAAACGCCTAACGGCCGTAACGCCTTGTGACTTGAGTTCGTCCAGGATGACATCATCACAGAGACCCCTCAAATCAAAGCACGTCACGACCCCCTTACTGCTATTTAAAGTACGATGCGGCTCCACACACACCGGGCATAACCCCAGTGCACTCGCCTGCAAAAGGTTTCAAATTATTCGTTGCGTTCGAGTAAACCCTAATCCGTTTTTATTTGTATACACAGCTGTAAGTATGGGGATACGAGCTGTAATGCTTTTCTTCTAAACGGCGAAGCCCTTTTTTGTTCAGTTATTTAATGTAAGTTGTGGGTCGGCAGTAGTTTTATGTGTATTTTTTGCTGTTGCAAAGTGTTTTTTTTTTTTACTGGGGTATTTTTGCTGTCACTCGCTTCATATTCAATAGGGAAAAATGAATGGTCGATACTGTGGTATCATATTGGTGTCCCCAGGTTGCAAACCCAAAAAGGTATGGCGTTCGTGTTGTATTTCACTACGGGAAAGCAATGGACCTACGCAAATTATCGTGGGATGGGAGTTGGCCGACTAGCTAGCCATTGAACATAGTTACTAAGGCTGCACCGATACCGGATTGGATCGGTTGCCAATATTAGCGGTATCAGATCGGTTTCAGCGACTTTCATGGAAATATCGATAACTCTGGAACCGTTCGAGATTACGACATGCGGTTCGCTGTGTTTTGCTCAGGAAATCACTGAGTATCTTCCAGCTATGTTTTACGGTAACTGTAGGTTACTATTTACATTTTTTTTATTTTAATACTTTTTGGACTTTTGGAGAAAACTATACTGTTGATGAAAATTGGGGATACAATTTTGGATATCGGTATCGGCAAAATTTTCAAAACCTGATCAGTATCGATATTGGATCGGTAAAGTTGGTATCGGTGCAGCCTTACTAGTTACACCTTTCCAGTTTCCAACTTTCGCATTGAATGCCGATACAAATTCGTCCCAAATTTTATTTATTTTTGTCTCGTGGGTTCAATTTCAACCAAATTCCAGCTTTTGTACTGATTGTGATTTTTACCCACCCGTGCGAAGCTCCTGTTCCAAGATATCAAGACACACGCTAGTGTGTCGACCGCAAAGATTCAAGATCCAGTTAAAATAGATACGAGCATGGCGACCAGTAGAGACTTGTGTCTTTGGAGGAACGGATCTTTGGACCTGGTAGAATGGTCACGGCAGGTAGAAATTGACGTGATACAAGTGATAAAAGCGATCGAGTCGGATTGGCTTTGTACGGATGGAAGTTTTATGGTTCAGGATGTTTACAAGATGTCCAGTAAGAATGCTCGCCCGACTTTATAAAGACCAAATTCCTGACTTGAATGTGATGGGATGAAATTTACTCAAGGTAGGGGGACATGACGTCACTTAAGCTGGGAGGATTGGGGAGATGAGAAAGTTGGGGGAAATAAATTGTAATTAATATTTACCAAATATTGCAAGCTGAGAAACCATCGGAACGCTGGTCGGTCAAACTGGGAGATTGGAATGGGGCACAAGATAATATTTATGTATAGTCCGTAGGATATATCCCCAAATTAGACGAAATTGTGCATTTTGTCATAAAAGCATGAAACTTGGCAGGATTGTTGTTTACATCAAATTAAGAATTTTAAGTGTTGTAGGCATTCTCCTAAATTGCCACGAGCCGCCATATTGGAAAATGGTGGTCCAATAGTCTAAAGTTGTGCATTTTTATAATTAAAGCGTGAAACTTGGCAGGAATGTTGTTTGCTTAGAATTATTAAGAATTTAAGCATTGTAGACATTCTCCTCAATCGCTATGAGCAGCCTATTGGAAAATGGCGCCCAAATTACTTGTTTTCCATAACTCTGAAAAACAGCCCGAAATGGACATGTTTAAGATTTTCTGAAACGTGGCGATCTATTCTTTCCATCAATCCTAGCCGAAATTGTTAAACTTTGATAGCTACCGTCCTACACCCATCTAAAGGTGAAGAGGCAATGGCGTAAGCGGCGAAAGCGTATGATGATTTTCGAATTTAAAGTGCTCTTGCGAGCCCTCTAACAACCCGAAATGGACACGCTTAGGATTTTCTGAAATGTATGGATCTTTTCTTTCCTTCAAGCCTTACCGAAATTGTTTAGCTTAGATAAGAATACAAATATGAGCATTACAATGGCACTTTGAAATTGAAACTAGCCGCTACACATTTAAACAGGTGTAGGACAGTCCCTATCTAAGCAAAACAATTTTCGGCTACGATTGATGGAAAGAATAGATCGCCACTTTTCATAAAATCCTAAGCATATCAAATTCGGGCTATTAGAAGGCTTGCGAGAGCACTTTGAATTCGAAAATCACCATTCGTTCACCACTGCACCATTACCTCTTCACCTTAAAAGAGTGTAGGACAATTCCTACCTAAGTTAAATAATTTCGGTTAGGAGTAATGGAAAGAATACATCCTCACATTTCAGGCTATTACAGAGCTCACAAGACCACTTTGAATTCGAATATCAGCATATGCTTTCACTGCTATGCCTTTACCTCTTCACCTTTAATGTGTGTAGAACGGTCTCTATCTAAGTTAAACAATTTCGGTTAGGATTGGTGGAAAGAATAAATCGCCACCTTTCAGAAAAACCTAAGCATGTCTATTTCGGGCTATATTAGAAGGCTCGCAAGAGCAATTTGAATTCTAAAATCACCATACGCTTTTGCCGCTACGCCGTTACCTCTTCGCAATTCAGTGGGTATAGCTACCTAAGGTTAAAAAAAATGGTTAGGATTGATGAAAAGAATAGATTCCACCCCTTTAGAAAATTCGAAGCACGTCCATTTCAAGCTATTAAAGGGCTCGTAAGAGCACTTGGAACACGAAAATCACGTAACAACCAATTGAAAAAAGGAGTGTCCGTGTGAATTAAGGGTGATAATACTTTAAATACGATTTTGTGGTTCAAGGGTTACGCTTACGTAAAAGATGTATAATCCCTTTCCTGTCCAGAATTGTATGCTGAATGTCTTTGCTTCACTTTATGCTTTTGATTTGTTGATGGTTAAGGAGTTACAGCCAGAGAACCGTTTGGGGGAGAGTAAGTCACTCCCTCCCCCACCCCCACGGGAGGGGGGGGGGTTTGAACTTGCTATCATATAGCTTTTTTTCCAGTTACCCTTCATGTGCATCCATACCAAACTTAACGCTTTTCACAAAAAGTGAACAATTCCTTCAATTTTGAGCACTATAAAAAACCTATTACTTACTTCCGGTTGTGTTTAGTATATCATAGGAAAGGAAATTTCAAGAGGAACAATAAAGGCAGGGGATGTAATTTCGCTAACTGTGAAAGGGAATTCAAAGTGTCGTATTCAAATGCCATTTTGAAAAGAAAATGGCGTCTTTTCACTAATACATTAGTATCACTTCCGGTAGATACTTCCGGTTATGTTTGGTATCATTGGAAAGGATATTTCAAGAAGAACAATAAAGGAAGAGTGTAATTTTGCTAACTGTGAAAGGGAATTCAGTGTTTTAATAAATAACCTTGAAAGTGTTGAATTCGGGCAAACGGCGTGTTTCCATTAATCATATTTTAGTATAATTTTGATATGTTATTTACAATTGCTTTCAAGGGCAAGTGTCTTGGTTTTTATCTTTTTACTAATTACTTCAAAGTAAAATCAAAATTCAGAGGCCTATTAACCATAGTAAGCAAATCGTATAATAAAACATTTTCAGACCATATAACTCACTGAATTCCATGTTAACAGTAGTTATAACTAAAATTTTCAGATAAAATGGTTGGTCGTATGAAAAGTTATTTCAGTTTTTTGGTGAAAATTATCAATTACGAATAACAGGAAAAAAAAAAGAAAAGTTAATCCGTTGATTTGTTCAGGAGTTATGAGAAAAAAACTTAATTTGACTGCCATTTTGGCTGCCCATTTCTAATATGGCGGCTCATAGCATTGCAGGAGAATGCCTATAACGTTTAAAATTCTTAATTTTGTGTAAACATCATTCCTGTTAAGTTTCATGCTTTTACGATGAAAATACATAATTTTAGACTATTTGGCCGCCATTTTCCAATATGGCGGCTCATAGCGATTGAGGAGAATGTCTACAACACTTAAACTCTTAATAATTCTAAGTAAACAACATTTCCTGCCAAGTTTCACGCTTTTATAATAAAAATGCACAATTTTAGACTATTGGGCAGCCATTTTCCAATATGGCGGCTCATAGCAATTTAGGAGAATGCCTACAACACTTAAAATTCTTAATTTGATGTAAACAACATTCCTACCAAGTTTGATGCTTTTATGATAAAAATGCACAATTTTAGGTATATCCTCCGTACTAATAGGGCTCGAGCAGTACAATTGGTTGCCAAGACAATACATGGTTCCTATATTGTTTACACTGAAATATTACATTAACACTGACAATTGTTGTTGGTGTTGTGACATCTATGACGTTATCCTTGGAGGAAAGCAGATGATTGCGAGTCATCTTAAGCACAAGGCTGACTGAGGTAGTGTGACGTTGGCCTGAGTTTTGGCAGTAATATTAGACGCCAAAATGGGTCGCGACAGAATGCTCCTCCTCTCTCTCTTCCCCCCCCCCCCCCCCCCGCAAAAATTCCCAGGTGGCGACTTCGTGCGCTGCTCGTCTCTCGATGGCACAAGAAATTGTTAATAACACTTAAAATACAAAATTTACACTTTCACAACCGAATAAAAAAAAAAAGAAACAATAGTTCCAAAAAGAAAAACAATCCTAATAGCGTTTAGCCATAACAAGTAATAGTTATCGCACGTTCCCTAACTTTCACAATGCTAAAAACGATCAGCGATACATCCCATATCACCACACTTTACAGTGCGTGATATTCATATCGCCACACTAAAGTATGGTGAAATGGGACAATGCCATGCACAGTGAAGTGGGGGTGTCACATGACGTGACTGTGAGGTAAATGAGGGGGGGGGGATTGAGGCTTAATGGCGCGTCGACAACTTGGTCATTAGCGCCAACCTCAGTCACAGTGCAGTGGTCCGGGTTGCCACTGCACCACACATTACAGAGATGTTATTCAAACCCCTAATCTAAATCTTGTCATACATCTGTACCTCCTGCAAAAATTGAAAAACACCGGACAGGAGGACAGACTTATCGCCCAACTGACGCGCAATGTCATGCGGAAGATGGAACCGACGACGAACACCATCAAGATGGCGACAATCAACAAGTAAGTGCCGGACCGTAAGTGGCCGTCGACACCAAGAACATTCAGGAGGGTCAACCCCCCGCAAAAGGAAACAGTGAGTAAGCCGGGTGTGACCAATTCGCAAACGGGCCAACACAACCTCCTCACGGCGACTGCGGCGACACGCCGAGTGCCACTCCTCGACAGTGCCTTTAATGGTCCGTAACTTATTACCGTCTTGTCTGTCCCACAAGGTTTGCCAAAAAGCGTGTAACCTCAGACGCAGAGTTGGAAAGGCAACTGAGGGAACAAGGCTGAGATCCCTACCGAGAGGGCCAGAAAGGGCCCCTTTCGCAGCAGAAATGACGTAATTTTTACATGATGAAGTTTCCGTGATGTGCAACACCATAATAAATAGACACAAATCTCTGTAAATAATATTAAAGAAAATTGAAAATTAGCCATTAGCGAAAATTATACACTAGAAATAATACAGTACAGTCAGCCACCTTTATGCACTTACGTTTCGTCGGAGTGGCATGGCCCGGATTCGAACCGGCTACCCAGTTCGCCCCAGATCACTTGCATAGCGCCTTAATCGCTATGGCCACATCCGATTTCTAGTGTATAATTTTCGCTGATGGATAATTCCAATTTTCCTTAATATTATTTACAGCGATTTGTGTCTATTTATTTATCCTTCGTTGAGCCTCTTGAGTGTATGATTTGTCTTCTCTCTCTATTGCCTATGGCCGAGAACAATCGGTCGAATGGAGTCCTGGTCACGGTTGTGACATTAATAACGGGTTCAGTGAGTTATCTTTGTGCCAATGGAGGATGTGGCCATAGCGATGATTAACGCGCTATGCAAGTAATCTGGGGCGAACTGGGTAGCCGGTTCGAATCCGGGTCATGCCACTCCAACGAAACGTAAGTGCATACACGTGGCTTACTGAACTACGTTATTTCTAGTGTATAATTTTCGCTGATGGCTAATTTCTAATTTTCCTCAACACCATAATAGACATCAGTCCATTGAATTATACAAACGGCGTTTCTCCTAAACCTTTATAAAAAAGTACCACCCTCAAGACACAAAACACCCTCCGACTCAAATGGTATCGGCCCGGAGCAAACCTGACAACCTCAATGGAAAATTATGCAAACGTAACGACATAATGTTTGCCGAATGACTATTGTGGTTCTGTCGTGATGTTGTTGAAACCGGCGATTTTTCGGCTACGAATCGATTACTTCCGCCTGTCACATCGCGCTATCGGCAGAGGAAAGATGGCGACTGGTTAACAACACAGCTATGAAGGCAAACTTTCATTTACCTCAACACTTTTGCTTTTTTTTTTTCATTTCGAAAATTAGGGACCGTGTGAGATAAATTAGTCATACCATCCGAGGCAAACTGTATCAGATTCATGACCTGATGGGCAATACCCGGTACATGGCCAATCCGCTCGAACTACGTCTCGATTGCATCTCGGCCTTCGACCTGGACGTCATCTTGACGTAATTCTCGCAGATTGGCCATGTGGGGGATATTGCCCATCGGGTACGAAACACCTAGGGTTTGATAAACTTAACGACATTTTTTTAAATAAGAACTAAATTTTTAAGCATCGGCGCTCAGTTTTTTTTAATAATAAAAAGGGTTTTGAGAGGGTCTTAATAATACGCCATAAACACTGAAGCCGCGGGCAGAATCAAGATTGTAAAGTGATCCCATAAGTCCTCACTTTCCAGCCATCAAGCCGAGTTCAACGTGTCACAAGCAGTAAAGCACGGTCGCTCACATTTTACAGTAATGTTCCAGCATTTAAACGGTTTTGTTCAGCTTGTCCAGAAAACACTTTCCGTTTAATTACACACCGTTTTAATTACAACAAGTATATTTTATAATTATGAAAAACGCTTTAGCCAGGTGGATGAGGTGCGACTTTTGGTCTAACTAACATTTTTTAACGGATTCCAGCCAAGTTTAGGGTTCTATAAAAAAGAATCCGACGGGTGCCACCCCCTAACCCTTGGGCAAAATTATATATATCCAAGATGGCTGCCAGAAAATATGCTAAAATGCAATTTTAGCCATACCTACTCACCGAAAAGGGGATAAAGTACATAAATAACCCATCTGTAGTTCATACTGAAGTCATAAAACTGCTAGAGACCCATTCCATTTCTTGTGGCTAAATCTAAGTTTCCAAAATTGCCGCGATTAAAGACGGTGGCCAAAATGGTGTCCGATTTTGCCATTTGGCCGATTATGCAAGAACCGTTAGAGATACACAAAAACGGTTGATGCAACGACAGTTTCAAACTTTCCTTATTTACTCAAGCTAGGGCCTTAGCGGGCCTCCTTACCTTGATGCTATGGCTCCATATTGTGTGCTTTGTGCATTTCTTACTATTGTTAATGTATTCCAGTGATGCTATGTACTTTGATGTATGGTCCAGTCCCTGGAGATCAGTGGTCGGGGAAACTCTGGCATTATCTGTCACTAGGGGGGGGGGGTTTGAGGCTTAATGGCGCGTCGACAACTCTGTCATTAGCGCCAACCTCAGTCACAGTGCAGTGGTCCGGGTTGCCACTGCACCACACATTATAGAGATGTTATTCAATCCCCTAAACTAAATCTTGTCATACATCTGTACCTCCTGCAAAAATTGAAAAACACCGGACAAGAGGACAGACTTATCACCCAATTGACGCGCAATGTCATGCGGAAGACAGAAACGACGATGAACACCATCAAGATGGCGACAATCAACAAGGAAGTGCCGGACCGTAAGTGGCCGTCGACACCAAGAACATTCAGGAGGGTCAACCCCCCGCAAAAGGAAATAGTGAGTAAGTCGAGTGTGACCAACGCATAAACGGGCCAACACCACCTCCTCACGGCGACTGCGGCGACAAGCCGAGTGCCATTCCTCAACAGTGCCTTTAATAGCTCGTAACTTATTACCGTCTTGACTGTCCCACAAGGCTTGCCAAAAAGCGTGTAACCTCAGACGCAGAGTTGAAAAGGCGTCTGAGGGGGGGGGGGGTGGATTGAGGCTTAATGGCGCGTCTACAACTTGGTCATTAGCACCAACCTCAGTCACAGTGCAGTGGTCCGGGTTGCCACTGCACCACACATTACAGAGATGTTATTCAAACCCCTAATCTAAATCTTGTCATACATCTGTACCTCCTGCAAAAATTGAAAAACACCGGACAGGAGGACAGACTTATCGCCCCAACTGACGCGCGTCTGAGGGAACAAGGCCGAGATCCCTCTTGAGAGGGCCAGAAACGGCCCCTTTCGCTGCAGAATTCGCTTGCTCATTTCCACCTATCCCAACATGGCCCGGGATCCAGCAGAAAAGCACGGTTTTCCGCTGGCCAGGCAAGCGGGAAAGCAAAGCTTGGACACGTTGTGTCAAGGGGTTCCGACGATTGTAATTCGCTAAGGACTCCAGGGCACTCATGGAATCGCTAAAGACAATGAAATGCGTGCCCTGAAGGTCAAGGATCCATTCCACCGCCAAACCGAGAGCCAAAAGCTCCGCAGAAAACACAGAATAGCCCGATGAAAGGCGATAGGCAACCGTCACTCCCTCACACACACAAGCACACGCCACGCCAACGTCCGACTTCGACCCATCAATAAACAGCCGCTGATAACCGGCGTACTGAAAACACAGCCGCCGGAACTCCTGTAAGTACCTTGCTGGTAGAGTGGAACCATTAGGGAGGGACGCCAGAGCGAAAATGAAAATGCCACTTATGACAAGCCAAGGGGCCACTGGCATACCCCCAAGCCTCAAAACGCAGGGCATTTCAAAGGCTATTTCCTGACACGACTGCTGGAGCCTATCGCGGATATCACCCTTACCCACCCTACGCCGACCAACCCGCAAGTCTGGCCCAAAAACCATGGACCAAGCAGGACTGGATTGCACAGAACGCAACCACACAGCATACTGAATGGCCAGCTTTCGCCGACGAATGGACAAAGGTGGCTCCGAGGCCTCAGCATAGAGGCTGACCACTGGAGACGTTCGAAATGCCCCAGTCGCCAGACGCAGGCCACTGTGATGCACAGTGTCCAACATCTGGAGAGTCGCGTCACTAGCTGAACCATAGACCATGCACGCATAATCAAGTTTGCTGCGGACAAGGGCTCGGTAGAGGCGCAACATGGGGGGGGGGAAATTGAGGCTTAATGGCGCGTCGACAACTTGGTCATTAGCGCCAACCTCAGTCACAGTGCAGTGGCATCCGTCCCCTCAACATGGCAGTGCGATCGGCACCCCATGAAGTGCCCGACAGAACCCGCAAGATGTTAAGCGCCCGCAAAGCCTTGTCCTTAAGTTGACGCAGTGTGGAAGCCAAGATGACCTGGAATCGAACACCAGACCCAGGAAACGTGCCTGTGGGACAACAGGAATCTATGCCTGTCCCAAGAACAGGCAAGGATCTGGGTGCAGTGTTCGTTGGCGGCAAAAGTGGATGCACACAGTCTTGACCGGAGAAAACCGGAAACCATTACTGACCGCCCAGGTCTGGACTTTGTTAATCGCCAGCTGTAGCTGCCGCTCGCAGGTCTGCATGCGAGCTGCCCGAAAGCGCAGGCCGAAGACATCGACAAATAATGACTGGGTAACAGCGGCCTACTGAGCAATGGGGTTGATCCCTATAGCAAACAAGATGATACTAAGAACGCCTCCTTGAGGCACACCATTCTCCGAAACAAACGGGCGGGAAAGAGTCACCCCGACACGAACGCGAAAAGAACGACCGGAGAGGTAAGCGGAAAGGAACAGTGGCATCCGTCCCCTCAAGCCACAGTCATAGAGATTACGGAGAATCCCATAATGCCAGGTCGTATCATAAGCCTTCTCCAAGTCAAAGAAAACTTGAACCATATGTTGACGCAGGCGAAAAGCCTCCCACACATCTGATTCAAGGGCAACAAGATGATCGATAGTTGACCGAAACCATCGAAAGCCACACTGGGACGCAGATAAGAATCCCCGTGCTTCCAACACCCAGACCAACCGCTCACTAACCATCCGTTCCATAAGTTTGCAGACACCGCTAGTCACAGCGATTGGGTGATAACTGGAAGGAGAAGTAAGGTCTTTTCCCGGTTTTACAATAGGGATGACCACTGCTGCCCTCCACACAGCTGGAATATAGCCCTCCGCCCATACCCGGTTGAACATTTCCACCAAGAACTGCTAGGAGGCAAGAGGCAGATGTTTCAATACCTGATAGTGAACATCATCAGGGCCTGGGGCGGAGTCATGCGACTTGGACAAAGCTGAAACAAATTCCCGCCTGGTGAACGGTAAATTGTACTCCTCTAGCCCATCGGAGCGAAAGTCAAGAGAGCGAGCCTCCTCCTTACGCTTAATTCCGAGGAAACCAGGATCATAATGGTCATCACTCGAGACCCGCGCAAATGCAGACGCAAGACAATCGGCGATATCCGGCAAAGATGAAACCACGGCATTCGCCACCCTCAGCTGCGATACCGGGGAAGGCACGTTCCTCAACAATCATCGGAAGTCTTTGTACTTCAGTACCATGAACTCAAAAGATTTAAAGTGGGGTACCCGTAACTTATCTAGACGTTTCATTAAAACCACGATTTTCATGATGGCTCCCACCTTAGCCTACACTTTTAATTGTTCATCGTCCCATCCCCATACGTTTTAACAATTTGCAAGGACATCCGCCGCACTGGGATTTTTCTCAACATATGCGGAAATCAGAACGTAAATAAATGCGTGCAATCAGGATGAAATAAAGCATACGTATGTATTTCCTTCTGGTACAGTTAACAGACAAACATTGTCCTGCTAGTGAAGTTGCCTATTTCTATTGTTTTTACTTAAGGGTGCCGAACCCCAAACCGGGTTATCTTTCCCACTGTAGACGTCGAGGGGGACAATTTAGCTGGAGAAATCCAAGTGGAAAGCCCACATCGACAGTGACACATCGACATGAAATATTTCTAAGCTTGATGTTTTACAGAGGTCTTAGGGCGCATTTACGCAATGACTCGCTTTTGTATTCTTGCAGCTATAGAAGCTAGAATTCATCCGAAATTCGAACATGGCGGCGGTTTTAGTTCCATCAGCTCAAACGCGAAAACAGTCAATAATTCCTAGTTCAGAAGCGACTGAGAAAATTGTTTCGTCAGGAGGAATCCTTTATCTAATTGTAACGCACTATACGACTGCAAGCATATTCTCAAACGTTGTCGGATTTAGCTAATCCAGTTAGCGTTGTTACCATGGTAATGATATCTTTGCCCTGGCGATTGAAGTCTAGCTGCGAGAATGCAAAGGCGAGTCCACAGATTAAAGAACGCTCCCTCTCACAGATACGACACTTGTAACTCAGCCAGAGCTTCAAAAATGGGGCCTCGTTTCAGCAACGCGTCGGCACGATGACTCATGTTCTCGCACTTTATTCGCCAGATGTCACTAGCAGATATCGAAACTGAAACGCAGAAACGATCTAAACCTACTTCCGCTACGGTAGCGTTATGAAAACCACAGCGCATGCGTACGTATTTTCTGTGCTAGTAGTTCTAATTATCGATCGCTGCGCCTGCTTGCGAATCAAGTGCGAAGTATGACTCAGCAGAAAAGAAAACGAGGTACTACTTAGCGCGCCAGTGTCGTATCTGTAAGCGGGGAGTTATTTAATCTGTGGGCGAGTCATTGCTAAACGCGCCTTAAAATCAAACGCCTCGTGTCAATACTTGGCGGTGACACACTAGCGTGTGTCTAGATATACTGCTAAAAAAAGGGGGGACGTAACAATAGCATGAAGGCATTGTTAAATATTGCGCAGGGAGTTGTCAAGGAGAGCAAATCAACGAGGGTTGTGTTTTTTTAAAGTCAAACCCTAAAAAAGTCGTTAACTGGAGAATAGAGTGAATATAGTGGTATCGACTACAAATTGAGAAAGAAAAAGGGAGACACTTTAGACATTGAAAATGGCAGATGAAGGCAAGGTAAAGTACGATTTTTTTTTTGCATTCAGTCAAACATAAGAAAATGTTGCTGACGCTATTTTTCTCCAGAATTCGGTGGTGAAAGGCTGTTTTTAACCGGTTAATTTCGTTTACACTAATTTGTGCAACTACGATATTATTATGCGATAATTATCTAGATTAGGGGCACCACGCCAAATCACTTAATTTTTGTACTAACCGACGCTACTCTTCATCCTAACACCATTTCGCATCATAAAACCCGGGGGAAAAGGGTGTAAGATTGTAAAAAAAAATTTCAAAAGACGGAAAATGCTAGTCACATACGTGTTAAAGCTGCGGCGACGACAGCCATATTGTGAGGGAAGAAGGGTCGCCAGAAAATCCAATTTGCACTTCACTAAAGTTTTACGGAAACGTAACCTAACCAACCTAACCTAACTGACAATAACAACAAAACCACACGAAACTGGCAATAACAAAACAACGAAAGAAAAATTTCCGCAACGTTTGTTGTTGTGAAAATCGGGTTTTCCTGCTACCCTACTTCCCGAATTAAACACCTCACAGTATGGCTGCCACCACCGTAGCTTTAGCGTGTCTGTAACTAGCATTTTACGTCTTTTAAATAATTGTTTTAGAAGTTTATTTTTTTGTGTGATGCGGAATGGTGTTAGGATGAAGAGTAGCGTCGGTTAGTACAAAAATTAAGTGATTTGGCGTGGTGCCCCTAATCTAGATAATAACCTATTATGCATTCAGTAAAAAAAATATTAAGTGGGTTTGACGTTTTATGAATGTTTTAAATAAAAAGGTTTGTCAGCCTTTCAGGCCCCTCATTGTCGCATTAGCAGACGCATTATGTATCAACCCGCCCTCTCGGTAATATAAAAGCAGCACGCAAATTACCATCTTTTATCATATAATTATATTCTGTGTACAGACTAAATTGTATGCCACATTAACGATTAATCTTTAAAGCAATCCTCGTCTAAAACAAAATGGCGTATGCAACTGTTTACGGAAAATTTACCATGTCTATTTGATTTACAGCATTGTAACTAGACGAGTGTCTAGAGTATAATTTTGTCTTGTTTTTTTTACTCTTTAATTACCATTTCTCGAATTATTTTTACTTTAGATTTTTATGCAATTCTAGACGCTTGGAGCTGGTTGCTGGAAAATAGAAAGTACTCTATAGATTATTAATACAGTTACGTAGTTCATAGCTTAAGACACCCTGGCTTAGGATGTGATCTTTTCTGGCGTTCCTCAGATTACACTTCAGTGCTAACACTGTAAAAATAGTTTTCTGAGAACAGGTCGTATTTTTCTTAGATTAATCAGTATTTCACCTTGTTTACATTGTTTCTTTGGTTGACGGTGTTGGAGGATTGTGCTGTAGTGTTTTTGAAAAATTTTGAAACGGTTTTACATAGTTTACTTAGCATTTTTGAGAACTTCGTGTGTTTTTTCCCTCGATGGTTCATCCCGTAAAGACAGCCTAAGGGCGGTTGCAGACGGACCACAAACGCGCCACAATCGCAGACGCAATCGTTGGCGTTTGTGGCACGATTGTGGCATAAAAATCGTAAAAGGTGGCAGGTCAGGTAAAAAGCATAGTAATGTACCGGGGCTTTCACACACAGTGACACGCTTCTGCATCTGTTGGTAGAACGCCCCCAAATCGCCTGCAAGCGCCCCATACTTGGCACTTTTGGCGTCACGTTGCGACTTCAGTGCCACACAACCTGTTGAATGATCGGTTGGCTCGTTAAGCTAAGTACCTCAATTGGCTTTGGTTGCAACGTCTGCTCTCGAATGGCCTCAGAACCATCGGGAAGCGTGGTGAAAAGGCCAAATTGCGAGTTTGTTGTCTGAAATGTGCCGTCGATTCATACGTGTTTTAGTGGTGTCGTTTTTGCATCACTAAGGGAGGGTGCAGACGGACCACAAAACACGTGATAATCGCAGATGCAGTATTCACCGTTTGTAGCGAAAACATTGCAATCAGTGGCAGTCTGGCACATCAGATAAAAAGTATGGGATCTAGCTGGTGCTTTCACACACAGTGGCGCGTTTCTGCCCTTCTCAGTAGGCGTCTCTGAGCCAAATCGCACTGTGTCAGCAGTGCCGTCGATTCAGAAGCGCTACTGGCGCGATGGTTTAAGCGATTATCGTGGGTGCAGATGGACCACAAAATGCGCGATAATCGCCGTCAGAAGCAATCTTTGCTGTTTGTGGCGCATTTGTGGCGTAAAAATCGCAATCAGTTGCGGATCAGGTAAAAGGTATGGCATCTCAGTGGTGCTTTCACACGCAGCGGCACGTTTCTGCACTTGTCGGTAGGTCTCACGGTGTCAAATTGCGCTGTGTGAAAGGTGCCGTCGATTCACGCACGCTAATGGCTCGATTTTTTTCAGCAAATAGCGCGCGTTCTGTGGTCCATCTGCACCTGCCCTTATGTGGAGTCAGTCCGACGTCGTGGCACCACAAGCGTTCCCTTAAAACGTGACTGTTGTTGCAAAATTTTGCCCACATGGAACAATCATGTTTTGTATATAACATGATTTCCCCAAAGCGGGGTTGGGAAGTTTGTAATAAATGGCTGCCCGAACGCTGCAAAGACGTTCACAAAACATCCTTCATGTTCATTCGGAAAATTAAAAAGCTGTCGTCACGTCTTGAGCGTGAATCTGACGGGCTGTATGCCGATTCGTCACGTTTCAACCATCATTCGAAAAGTTCCTGGAAAAGTTCACGGAAAACGTGTAGTAGCTAAGCTGTTAAAAGAGATCGTAAAAGGTTTCGTGGACAAGCCAGTGGAAATAATTAACAAACGTGACAAAGTTACAGCCATTGCTAAATCCGTGTTCAGATTCTGATGAAAGTTACTCCTAATGCTATGGTAAATAATACTGGAAGCCGTTAAGTGCAAAACGTGTAAATTTCACGACGTTTCACTTCTCAGTTCGTAGTCGTTTTCAAATTAAAGGTTGAATTAACACTAAAACCTAGTTAGCTTCAAATAAAACGCCACAGGCGGATTTACGCAACGACAATTTTCTTGCTCACTAGCTTTTACTTGGTTAATGCTAAATGTGACGGCTGTTTCTCGCATTTACCGGAGAATGCGGCTTTCGAATTGTTTACACGTAGCAACCATGGCAACAACGCGGACGCAGATCATCTTCTCGTGCCTCGTGACACGACCTACCCCACGTGCCACATGACAGCATTGGTTTATGACAACAAGCAAACAATTTTTACTGTCGTACAAGATGAAAAACTAATTTCTGAATGCCGGCATTCGAGGCAATGTCAAGCTAGTCCCCCAGATGTATGGGCTACCTATTAAACCAAATGGGCCAAGTAGCCCAGCCAGTGGGCTGCATGGGCCAGCTAAACTTTTTGTTTGGGCCGGTAAGGTGCAAAAGTTACAAATAATCTTAATCTGGGGGGCCAGGTTGACACCAGCCCCCCATTTTAATGGGCCACAAAATTAAAACATTGGGCTGAGTTGTACACACTATGGGCTATATGGGGCAATCAACAAAACTTTCATTACTACCTTTCTGTCTCTCCAAAAACTTTAACTCCCCTTGTACTCAGCCCCCAAGCTGGCCCTCCATTTTAATGGGCTACAAAATTAAAACATTGGGCCAAGTTGTACACACTATGGGCTATATGGGCCAATCAACAAAACTTTCATTACAACCTTTCTGAAGCTCCAAAAATAGTAGCTTCCCCCTTACCCAGCCCCCCAGCTGGCTCCCCATTATAATGGGCCACAAAATTAAAACATTTGGCCGAGTTGTTCACACTATGGGCTATGTGGGCCAATCAACAAAACTTTCATTACTACCTTTCTGAAGCTTCAAAAATAGTAGCTTCCCCAGTACCCAGCCTGCAAGCTGGCTCCCCATTTCAATGGGCCACAAAATTAAAACATTGGGCCGAGTTTGTCACACTATGGGCTATATGGGCCAATCAACAAAACTTTCAGTACTACCTTTCTGAAGCTCCAAAAATAGTAGCTTCCCCAGTACCCAGCCCCCCCCCCCCCAGCTGGCTCCCCATTTTAATGGGCTACAAAATTAAAACATTGGGCCGAGTTGTACACACTATGGGCTATATGGGCCAATCAACAAAACTTTCATTACTACTTTTCTGAAGCTCCAAAAATAGTAGCTTCCCCAGTCCAAGCCCCCAAGCTGGCTCCCCATTTTAATGGGCCACAAAATTAAAACATTGGGCCGAGTTGTACACACTATGGGCTATATGGGCCAATCAACAAAACTTTCAGTACTACCTTTCTGAAGCTCCAAAAATAGTATCTTTCCCCGTACCCAGCCCCCCCAGCTGGCTCCCCATTCTAATGGGCCACAAAATTAAAACATTGGGCCGAGTTGTACACACTGTGGGCTATGTGGACCAATTAACAAAATTTTATTACTACCTTTCTGAAGCTCCAAAAATATTAACTCCTCTCGTACTCACTCCCCCCCCCCCCCCCCAGTGCTGGCCCCTCATTTTAATGGACCACAAAATTAAACATTGGGCCGATTTGTACACACTATGGGCTATGTGGGCCATTCAACAAAACTTTTGTTTACCTTTCTGAAGCTCCACAAATATTGACCTCCGCCGGTATTCAGCCCCCCCCCCCGGAACCGCCCGGAAATGGCCCCCCCCCCTATTTTAATGGGCTACAAAATAAAACATTGGGCCGAGTTGTACACATTATGGGCTATATTGGCCTATCAACAAAACTATCATTACTACCTTTCTGAAGCTCCAAAAATAGTAGCTTCCCCCGTACCCAGCCCTCCAGATGGTTCCCCATTTTAATGGGCCACAAAATTAATACATTGAGCCGAGTTGTACACACTATGGGCTATATGGGCCAATCAACAAAACATTTGTTACTACCTTTCTGAAGTTCCAAAAATAGTAGCTTCCCCCGTACTTAGCCCCCCAGCTGGCTCCTCATTTTAATGGGCCACAAAATTAAAACATTGGGCCGAGTAGTACGCACTACAGGCTATATGAGCCAATCAACAAAACCTTTATTCTACCTTTCTGAAGCTCCAAAAATATTAACTCCTCCCATATTCCAAAGCTCCAAAAGAAAATTGTTAGAGTGATGACTTTCGAAAATCAGCGTGATCATTCATTCCAACTCTTTCAACAGCTAGGTATCCTGCCAGTCCGCCATCTGTATGTTTACAGAATCTTAATTAACTTCCGTAGAATTAATAAACATGCTACAACTCGTTTTGTGACCAATTACCACACGAGGAGTGAATCTAATAATTTTGTCATTCAGCCTAAAGTTGCAAAAGGAAAACAGCATAAATGCAGCTACTACCTTGGAATAAAATTTTACAATAATATACCCAACTACATAAAAGATATTACTGAAACTCATAGTTTCCAGAAATACCTGTTTCGGTGGCTACTGGTTATCATTCCTGTGACCCTTGAAAATGTATTTAAAGTTATAAGCTGAAAACTACTTTCAGCACTTTTTGTTATCTTGATTTTCTTTGATTATTTGTAGCATGTTTATTTATTTTTACTGTTGTATTTTTTCTACGATGCACATTAAGTTTGTATTTTTTAATAATGATTGTTATAACTGCATTTGCTAATAATAGTAACTTTGCAGTCGCTATTATTAAAAAAAGTAATTTAAAATAGTATCAAAATAGCAATACAAATAGTAATAAAAATGGTAGTACAAATAGCTAATAAAAATTTTAACATTTGCTTATAACAGTGTAATAATTTTTACTGCTATTATTGTAATTTTTTTGTCTACAATGCACCAAACTTTGCAATTATTTCATATGTCGACATTTGTAATTCTTGTATTTTTAAGTTAATTTTTTTATGGTAGCCAACACACCACACGCGAGCATTAACTCTTGTGGGGTGAAGGCACATACGGAGTTTTGTATCGATTTGCTTGATTCAATAAACCAATTTTAATGACCCATCCCCCCCCCCCCCCCAGCTGCTTCCCTCCCCCCATTTTAATGGACCAACAAATTAAAACATTGGGCTACGTGGGCCATCCATCAACTTTTTTTTACTACCTTTCAGAAGATCCAAAAATATTAACTTTCCCTGTACTCCCTCCTTGTGCTTAGCCTCCCCCCCCCTCAACCGGCCTCCCTCCCATTTTAATGGGTTACGAATTAAAACATCGGACCGAGTTATACGCATTAAGGGCTATGCAGGCCGGTCAACGCATTTTTGTTACTACGTTTCTGAAGCTCCAAAATATAAACTCCTCCCTCCCGTATTTATCTTTTTATCATTTTTTAGTTTGTAGTCTTATTTGTGACATCCTTTACGCTTAATAAATAAAAGAAATACACTCCGAAGACAGTGTCGAATTAGACCATACAGGGGCCCGGAGAGCCCCCACTACTGGCTATACCTTACGGTGCTTCCCTGGAACCCCTACCCCCCTCTGCAACGCCACTGCAGTAAATTTCCTGGAAGGCCTCCCAATCCGATCCTGTCTCAAGACATTGTGCACTAGGCGGTGTACCAGCTCAGTACAGCTTCCATAGGACTTTATGTCCTATGATAGATAGATTCAAGTGAGTTTACTTTTGGTGGCCAGCCTCCTGACTGAAAATTACGAAACTAAAATGCAGCATATTTTTACAGGTCGCTTACATTTTATGAGGTAAAAGTGTTGAAATTTTATGGATTGTTCACGTTTATTTTTCTTACACTGACCTCACCAACAACTTGAAAAATAAGTTAGTTAGTTGCATTAAAAAGAAATATTTCTCCAAACCTCCACATGTGAATTTAATTTAGCACTTAAGCGAACGAACAAAATGGAGCTTGTATTGTTGTAGTTTATTTTTCTAAACGACTAAGGGTTCGAACGCACTAGGCTGCCAGGCCGTGCAACCAGGTTGCTGCACCAATGAGAATGATTAGCAGAAACGGTAAGCAGAAACGGTAAGCAGAAACGGTAAGCATTCTCATTGGCTGCTGCGACCTGGTGGCACAGCTTCGCCTGACTGGCCAAACAAAATGAGCAAGAGAATTATGAAACAAGAGACTTTTTTTCGAATGACTACCAATTCATATTTTGTGCGCTAGCCAAACGTACGTATAAATTCCACACTAACTTTCGAAAACTATTGCATCTACCTTAGATCTGGGTAAAGACATTCCTGGTTTATGGAAATAAATTGGAAAAGAATATTCAAGGTAGCTGGAGGAAAAGAAATGTAGTTCACGAAAGCCAATGAGGCATTCACTTGTTTCGCTTGCCCGGCCAATCTTAAAAAAAAAAAGGATTCCCTGGATAATGACTAATGTTACGGCACATTTGGCATCCAAAAGCTTAAAAAATATGTTGATGTATAGTATAAAAAGTTGTGGCGCGCGATGATAATTTTGAACAAAACTGTCTAGCTTGATTTTAACCGTTGTACAACAAGGAATTTGACTGCTAGTATCAATAATTTGTAGTCGTAGTAATGATTCATTTTCGTGTGCCCTCTGTTACGTAACTGTTTGTTCAGACTTATATGCAACATGATGCGAAACGTTGATCTGTGAACGAAACGCGCGGGTCAGTGTATTCGACCAAGCAACAGAAGAGTTTTGCAACGTATCGCATAAGCAGAAGCGGCTGCGAGAGCGGGCAGTCTGGGAAGGGCTTTATGTGAATGGTTTGTGTGTGTGTACACGCGATAATGTTTGAACGAATTATCCAATTTATGTCAAATTTTGCACACAGATTCTATGCCACATTTCCAGATCTAAGTTCGAAGATGGATCGAATCCGTTACGAAATCCTTCACTAGAAAAGGCCGAAAATTGCCGTTCGTAGATAACACGTTGAATTGGCATTTTTCGTCAGCCGACTGACGTCAGCCATCTATCGATCAATGGCTGGCAACTGTAAAGCGTTCGTCAGCGGTGACGTCACCCACCAACCGACCAATGGCTAGCAACTAAATAGCGTTCTTGCTTAAATTATTCTAGGTTTTTGGCGTAGGCACACTGGCCCACTAATACGTATATGAAATAACTGGATAACAAAGTTGTATATAGTCTATGTCAGCATATGAAATTCACCTAGACTTGGGCTACTTGTTTGGACAACCGTTCATGACTTTAATACGTAGTACTTAATGACTTTAGTATTTTTTGTTTGTTTTTGGTTTGGTTCGGTTTTTTTTTTGCGTTGGGTGAGCGAATTAAAACTAAGTTGGGCAATAATGGTGTTATCTAGTTGTTTCCTGCGTACCAGTCGGGCCATGTGGCAATGTCGCCGTCGACAAATGAAATATTCAAAACGCCGTGACCAAACGGTTTGGATACCACAGGCTACCTCATCTGCCCGAAAACTGTCAAACGGTACTGAGTATTTTGAATGCTGATTCAATTCACTATTGTTCTAATTAAACTTCCAGTTTTAAAAATGAAACCGATGGAAGAATCGCAGTGGGCTCGTCTTTAAATGAGAGGTGTGCACCGCCACGCCATTGCAGCTAATCAAAAACTAAAAACGCATGTGCCAACTAACTGCAAGGGTTGCCACGGCCAAGAAATCATTGGATTTTTGGATTGAATTCTTTAAAGAGCGGTAATTATTCACTGGTGTTAGACAATTAGTATCCATGTCGATCGCTGTATTCCTAACAGAAAATAAATCGACTCTTACTATAATTGGTCCAAACATATTTATTAGAGGATGTATCAAGAATTGGTGAATTCTCCACCCAAACAAGATAGAAATAGTGTATGACTTTGCCAATTAGTTCGTCGTCTGAATTAATAAAGTCCAACATTGCATGGAGCTTGTCAAAAAGTTGCGATGATGATCCATGGTTACCAGTTCAGCAATAGATGTTTGGCAGCGGTTGGTCCATTTACAGATTGAATGTTCTGCTAAGTTGCCCCATTACCATTCGCTTGGACTTAAAAGAGTGTTAAACCAGGTTGCTGGGCAATAGTTCTGGGTCATGCAATCAGGGGCGGATCCAGGAATTTATGGTGGGAGGGGAGAAGATCCCTTGAAGACTTTTTTTTGTGCTTATTGCGCCTCCCCCCCCCCCCAAATGTTGGGCCCAAAGTGATATTAAATGTATGCCCTTTTGGATGAAAGGGTCAGCGTTAATAAGTTTTCTGTGTTTACAAATTACCGGATCGTATTATTAGACGTTACCTTTTGCTTATGCAGCAGGTGATGAGTAATTCGTGGAGCATTATGGGACCTTAAAGGGGGTAGGGTGGTTGCCACCTTCGCTACGCCTACATGCAACTCTCGGAAATTTGCATCATTGAGCCCAAAAAAATAGATACTGTTGATTAAGTCGAAATTGAAGTGCTTGGACATTAACAATATTCTGATGAAATCTACTTTTAATCTAAACACACGCTAGTGTGTCGCCGCCAAGTAATAATAGATCATCCGATTGTAGACATCCGATTATTAAAAAATGATTGTTGATGAAAAAAAGGCGGCCTTCACTAGCAGACTGGGTCTTTTAACTGAACCAACTTATACCATATTTCAGCATACTGGTGTAAATTCTCCATGCAGTAGAAATCTTTGCAAATCGTTTGAATCAGGTGTCTTGGGTCCAGTAACAAAGAAAACGTCGTCACGAAAATGTGGGAACGTGTCCTTCATGGAGAGAAAGTGTCCTCAATAACGTTGATTTGTGTTACTGGTAATTAGTAACTAGTCCACAGTCTCCCATGTTAATTCTCATAGGGTATAACGACACGTCTACAGCTGGTTAGGAAAAGTTGCCAGATCTAAATTTCGGCAGACAGGTAAAGCGTCATATGGGGAAGTGCCTTTTTCTAAAATGGGGGATGCAGCTAGAAGCACGTGGCCCTGAAGTGGCTCGTAAGTGCAAAATTATTGTTGTAACCATTGTTTGTATTGTCATGCAACAGTAGACTGTAACATGCTTAAGTGTTACACGCTTATCATTTCAGTACCTAATTGTCAAAATTCATTGTTGTTGCAAATAGGTGGTAGTGTATTATTGTAGTTTTGGGGCGCATGGCATTAGGCTGGGGCCTCAATAAAACATAGAATGGAATGGTTCACTAAGAGACGAAATATCTTTTATTGCAAAGGTTTGTTCAGTTTTTTGTTACGGTACACGAATCCAAACTAAATTATCTGCCCTACGACGATGAAAGGGACAATTTTCCTGTAAAGAAGATTAGGAAACAAAATGTACAGGTGGGTTGAAAAGGTTTGCTTTTTTCCCCACCAAATCCAAATAGTTTTGTTTTTACGCTACGCGAATTCAAAATGAATTATCTGCCCCACGACCCGAATAAATTTGTCGACGTTGTCGACGCGCCATTAAGCCTCAATCCCCCCCCCCCCCCCCCTTGAATAAATTTATCATTACTGGTTCAATAACACACAGGGTTTCTTTTATTCCATAAGAACTTATTAGGTCCTTGCAGTTACCATACTCTTATGCTTGTTATTAATTTATTTGGAATGACAATAGCAAATGTGAAAATTAAGAATGAGAAAATTCATAGACTTAAAATTACCTCCAGACAAAAAAGGTAGAGGTGACAATTACACCGTGGGATTTTTTGTACATTCACAGGCCTATGAAACTTGTGATATCCACCCAAAACCAAAACTGGTATAAGAGAAACCGCCAAGTTTACAAAAGGGTCGGCCTTTCAAAGTAGTGATGTCATTCGACCAGAGAAAGGCCACCAAGGTTAATACTATTAGCCAAGTTAATCGCACTGAATAATACTTTGGACGTTAAATGAAAACTTGAAGATTGCTACCGCTAGTAGCATTCTTCTAGTTTTCATTTAACCTTCGAACTATTAGTAGGTGCGATTAACTTGGCTAATAGGGGGTGGCCCGGGGGCCCCCCCGCGGCTCACTGGCGCGTCGACAACTTACTCATTAGCGCCAATAGGATTAACCTTGGCGGCCTTTCCCTGGTTGAGTGATATCACTACTTCGAAAGGCCGACCCTTTTGTAAACTTGGCGGCTTCTCTTATACCAGTTTTAGTTTTGGGTGGATGATATTTTACGATCAGCGCGTTGGCTGTTTTCACAACAACAGCAACAGAACGAGTGAATCTTGTTTCTTTTCCGCACTGCCAAATAAGCAGAGTTCAGTCGACAAAGACGAAACTTAAAAAAAAAACCAATCTAAATAGTCTAGGAGTAAAATAAAAAAACGCAACAGGACGCATTTTTTTAAGTAGAAGCGGTAACTATTATTTTTCTGAACAAGAAGCATGTGAAGAAGCAAGACATAAACGTTACCAAATTTTCTTCGCAATTTTAATACTGGAAATGAGCCACCGTCTTGGAAAAAATGGCACCAGTGAGAGGTTTTCTAATATTTTTAATATCTCTGCTTTTACTAATCCGTTTTTCTTTTTCTTTACACCAAATAAAATAATTTAAAACGTACTGCCTTTCATTATAGAATAATTATTTCAATATTTTTAATGGTTTACTAACAATTTTTAACTTAAAAGACAAAATACATGCGTTTGCTCATCCTGTAATTTTGCAATAAACGTTAAATAAGCTTTAACGCTTAGACAAATAGTTTTAATGTCTACATAAGTTCTTGTAGTAGAGTATTACCTTTAATTTGATATATAGAATCTCTATTTCGGTCCCATGGAAGTGAAGTAATGGTTACGCAAACATAAGGATAACATGGTATTTTTTTTATAAAGAATAGCTATGGGACAGAAAAGAGCCCGATTGCTCGCTTCCTGAAAAATCTAACAAATTTGCACCAGTTATACTTTATTATATCGCAAATGAAAAAAAATAGGGGGAGACGCTGAATCCCTGAGAAGGGGATGGGGATACACCACCCCCCCCCCCTCCCTCAAACAGTTTCATTTACTGGTAACGTCTTAACCATTCAAATCAGTAACATACTGGTTAGACACAATGGTAGGCAAAAAATTTGATACAAGAAAATTTCAATGCATATTCAAAGTAAAAATATACGCAGTGCTTTAAATCATGAGTTACCTAACATGTTCTTATTTTAGTGCGTAACTCCCAATTTCTAAGTACATCTGCAGTCTTCCTATTTAACTTAACTGGATGTACAGGGTGTCCCACTTAAAAAAAAAAAGATTTTAAAAAATCATATCTCAAAAACCATTAGAACTACAACATTTCTACAATAACAAGGTTGTAGCTAAGCATTTAAACATTTTTTTTACATTCTTTCTTTTTACATTCTGACAATATGTTCCATGTGTCCGTCCTGCAATTGTATAACGCTTCAGAGACGAAGTGTGAAATTTTGCACAACCCTTTTACATACACAGATGTCCATTTCATTCAGGACTGTGCGAATACGCGCCTGTAAAGTATCCAATGACGTCACTCGTTGTTGGTAAATCTTATCTTACAAAAAGCCCCTGAGAAAGTAGCACATGGGTTAGGTCTGGCGAGTGAGGTGGCCAATCCTGAATGAAGTGGACATCAGTGTGTATAAAAGGGTTGTGAAAAATTTAGCACTTCCTCTTCGAAGCGTTATACAATTATTGCAGGGCGGACACATAGAAAATATTGTCAGCATGTAAAAAAAAAGAATGTAAAAAAAAAAAACTTTAAATGCTTGGGTACAACCTTGTTATTGTAGAAATGTTGTAGTTACAATGGTTTTTTAGATATGATTTTTTTAAATCTTTTTTTTTAAATGGGACACCCTGTATTTGTGGGGCATCTTAAATATGAGTAGCGTTATGGCCATTTTCCCCCTTTTTGTTTTTTATATTCCTTTGTGTAGTAATAACTTTTTCTTACTAATGAAAATGAATAGTGGTTTGAGATATTTCAACATGCTGATTCTCATTGTCCCATTCGTTTTCGTGTTTAACATGTCGTTTAACAGCTGTAGGCATAACACCTTGCATTTTAAATGGAATTCGGTTGACAAGCAAGACATGTGTGGTCCATGTATGGTTTGTTTTATTATTGGAATATGTGTATAAATTATTCATTTACTCATTTTATTTAGTTTGTGTTACTAATTACTGAGTAAATGATGAACTGCATTAAAGGTCAATAGCTCTGACCCATACTTCCTAAATATCCTAGTTATGAAAATTAGGAAGTTGAAATAGTTCATTTAATTAGAAAGAGTTCATTTTAACTGCTATGACATTAAGACTTCACCTTTAAATCAGAATAGAATGGCCGCTATGTATGATAAATAAATTTATTCAGCCTTGTTGGAAAGAAGACATCACATTTCAGAAAAGTCTTTAAGTATAACATTTTAAGTTAAGTAGGAC
>JAHWFP010129888.1:42608-61527 GCA_023313725.1 Lithobius niger
TTGGGGAAACCCATTGGAATTCTCCTTGAGCCAAAATTCAGTTGACTAAGGATGTTAGGGAAACCCATTGGAATTCTCTTGAACGGTCACATAGAACACACTTCCTGCAGTATGCAACTGTCTTGTCTGGGTTCTGGAATATATGTTCGATTTACAAAAACCAAACCTGTCCCTCACAGTCCATTAGCTTTGTCCTACCCTGTGACGTGGACAATGGAAAGAATTAACCATGATCAAAGATCATAGTTGTGAGTGAGTGATTAGTAACAGTCGTTTAATGTGCATACGAAAATGTGCTGCCACAGATGTGTTGTGTATACCAGATAAAAACGCATGACAGTCGATCCATGGCTACATCATGGGCTGCATTCACTAATAGTCCTAAGGCCTATTTTCCTTAGGCCTCATTGTACTGATCAACGAGTTGGAACTTAACACCACTGATGTGGTGGTTCTTCCCAGTGTTTTTTTTAATTAATAATTTTCCTATTTGCATGCTGCATGGCTTCGGATGTCATATCAGGTTCACCATCCAATACTTTGAATTCTGCATACGAAATCAAAGGTAAGTCTAATTGGAGAATGATAAAAAATACTCCAGTTTACACTTATGACTAGCCTGCCTTGCTTCCCCACTACATCCTTCATTAAAATTTCAACTTACGTAAAGTACACTGAGAAATCTAAAGAACGCCAGAAAAGGTAACATAACTTAGTGCTGTGAACCATGAAGCTGTACTAATAATCCAGACAATACTTGTAGCTGGTTGTTCGGAAGAGTTAAGTATCGTCTGGATTATTAGTGCCAAATACCTGCAGCTGCAGAAAAACAAATCAAGGTAAGTACAATTGGAGAACTCGCAAAAAAAATTTTAATGCTAAAAAATCGTTTATTTCTCTTGTTTTTCACATTTAGAAAGGTAAGAAAAATGAAGGTAAGCTGCCTAGTTTCAAGACTGCTTACACTAAAGTGACTAGCCTTCTTCCTACGGGAAAAAAATCAACCAGTGACTCGAGTCACGATAATTTAATTGAAGAGCAAGACGAGCAGACTACCGAAAGTACTGAAGCCCAAGACGATTTCGGCTGGCAATTCCAACCAACCTACCCAGAAATCGATAAGGATAGCTTTTCTGACAGTGACTGTGACTCTGAAAATTGGTCCAGAATACCCCTTACGACAAAGGCTACATGCGAACCTGTGACAGACGGTGCCAGCACATCCACAGGCACAGCAACAACAGTAGTTAAAAAAGCTACTAAACGAACAGCGGGTCACGAAGGCAAGCAAAGCAAGAATAAAAAAAGCCAAGAAACCTCCACACTGACGGACAACAGAGAGGAGCTACTGCATGTGGAGGTAATTATTTACTGAAATTAACTTTTATTTATTTGTTGGATATACGCAGATAAGTTCTTACATTCGTGCTCTGGGTAGTTAATGGAGGAGAAGGTATCTTGGTAGGGTAAAGGACCGTACACACCACAACGTCACCGTCTCCGTTGTCCGGCTCCGTCTCCGGCAAAGCAACGCTTAAAAACGGAGACCACTGCCACACCTGTCCGCCAAGAACGCTTGCTGACCCCTTTCTTCCCACCTCCCCCAAGTAAAAGGAATGTAATCGTCCGAACGCAAAACTGTAGGTACGCATTGAATTGGGGTCATTCGTGCCACTAAAACCAATTTGGCCGAGTGCTCGTATTGCTACTAGTTACGTACACTAAATTTTATAATTATTCTTTTCATTTTTCGGTAGTTTTCGATGGTCGGTTGTGGAGCCGCCATCTTTGTCTCCAGCGCTGAGAGAAAGACACGTGTGGGGCTAAGCATTTTGATTGGCTGACGGACAACTCCACCGGTCCGTCAACCGGAGGAAAATGAAATATTTCGAAACGAGTCGGAGACGCAACGGAGGCTCTGCGTTGTGCCCGCAGGCTACATTTGAGGCATCGGACGACGGACATGCCGGACAAAACGGTGTGGTGTGGCATGGCCTTAAGCTTGTGCCACACTGCTCCGTTCCGTTCCGACGACGAAGAGAGCCTCCAGGGCCACCGTAGTTAGTGACGGAAGCAATGTGTGCTGGGCCATCCGTTGCAGTCAGTCGCTAACTACAGTGGCCCTGGAGGCTTTCTTCGTCGTCGGAATCATAGAAGAAAGTGTTGGGAACCATAGAAAGAAAGTGTTTGTAAAAGAAACTGCTTGTCTGCTCGTATCGATGCACTCTCTAAAGTTTCCATGACAACCCGGCTCGTTAACGAGAAGTTAGCTCCGCCATATTGGTTCGTCGCTTGTTTTGGTCGAGGTCGTCAATCACTATTAGCCATGTACTACTAATTCGCGGTAAGCAAATGAATGGTGTTTTTTCGATCGAATAGTTGTAGAACTTTCATTGTGTCGCCACATGTATTTGTAATGATGCAGGCTCTACGTAAGGCAACCGAAAACGATGCTGCAAACATCACAGCATTGCAACTAATTCGTTCCCCGTATGTAAAAGCTAGCAACCATTTTTATAAATAAAATCATTGATTGTATGGTTTGACATGTTACATGAACGGACTGAAGTATCGCCCTGTGCTAATCTGAACGATGTAACTTGTGCAGCGTTCTATATTAACGCCAAAGTTTATTGCGTGAAAATGCGGGGGGGGGGAACTGAGGCTTAATGGCGCGTCGACAACTTGGTCATTAGCACCAACCTCAGTCACAGTGCAGTGGTCCGGGTTGCCACTGCACCACACGTTACATAGATGTTATTCAAACCCCTAATCTAAATCTTGTCATACATCTGTACCTCCTGCAAAAATTGAAAAACACCGGAAGGAGGACAGACTTATCGCCCAACTGACGCGCAATGTCATGCGGAAGATGGAACCGACGACGAACACCATCAAGATGGCGACAATCAACAAGTAAGTGCCGGACCGTAAGTGGCCGTCGACACCAAGAACATTCAGGAGGGTCAACCCCCCGCAAAAGGAAACAGTGAGTAAGTCGGGTGTGACCAATTCGCAAACAGGCCAACACAACCTCCTCACGGCGACTGTGGCGACACGCCGAGTGCCACTCCTCGACAGTGCCTTTAATGGCCCGTAACTTATTACCGTCCTGTCTGTCCCACAAGGTTTGCCAAAAAGCGTGTAACCGTGTAAGCGTGTAAATGAGCTAAGAACCAGCTTTCCAGAACAAATGGTTAAATAGAGATCATAAATGTGTCCAAAGAACAATGACAAGTCAAAGCCAAATATGAAACTCACGCTTCCAGCTCAAGTCCAAATCTCCAATGTGACAGATCGGAAATTAATCAAAGTTTGTTCACGTCTTCACCAAGTTCAACAAAGCTTACATACTAAATTTGAGTGGAATATACGTGCCTAAGTTCTTTCGGCGGGTAAGATTGAGGATT
This sequence comes from Lithobius niger, assembly GCA_023313725.1. NCBI lineage: Eukaryota > Metazoa > Arthropoda > Chilopoda > Lithobiomorpha > Lithobiidae > Lithobius > Lithobius niger. The sequence goes on from JAHWFP010129888.1 coordinate 46,019, forward strand.
ATTCATTTTAAATTCATTCTGTCTCGGACCAGAGTAAGTGGTTTACACTTTTGACTCCCTACCGCTTTATGGTTAAACATTTTATTATTATATTATTATTAGTATATTATAATTTATTATAGATAGAATCTATCATAATGCCAATGCGTTGAGTTTTAAAGGAATTTGACCGTTTAAAGTTAGCAAATTTAGCAATACCAAAAAAAAAAATAACGAAACCAACATTCAATTTTATTTCTTTGACAAATTTAATAAGCAGTCAAAAATCTTAATGTTATCAATAATAGAGTAAAGCAACATAAATTACTGATTGAGTGACTGTTCATGTCTGCCATACTATAACAAGGTAAATACACAGGTGCAAGCGCACACAGTAGTAAACAGGGTTAAGTACCAAGTATTTAATATAGTTCGTACACTAAGACCAAGTTAAAAAAAAATTAGATATGCCCAACAAGTTACAATTCGTCTTTGCATAGAACCATAATGATTGTGCTTATCTTTTCATTTATTCCTTAACTTAATGCAACTACCTCCCCTTCCCCCAAATAAACCTACTCAACCTTTAACCTCCAATTGCCCGAAGAACACCACCTCACCAAGCAGGTTAACAACAAATCTCTGGACATTCATCATGACGTCCTCACCGATCGTAACACTGCACGATCAGAACGTTCGCATTCGCCTCGGCGTTAGCCCTACATTCGTGTTTATATCCACAATCATGTTCGTATTACGTTCTCATTTCCTTCCCGGACTGAAGAACCAAAGAAGAGCCACTTTTGGCAACACCAACTCCACCATCACAGGACACCGAGCGTTCACACTCGCTTCGGCGTTTGTTTCACGTTCGTGCTGCCATCAACCTCCTTATTGTCTTCACGAACTTGAAAGCCGAAGAACACCATCAACACTTCACTACCACAGTGCCAAGGGCGTTCGGGTTCGCACCAGGGTTCGCTCAACATTCAAATGCATATGCACCAACGTTCGCATCTAGATCACAACAGCCTCACCTATCGTAGCACCAGCTCTAACAGAAAAACGCCCAGGTGATATCCTTCTCACCTTGACCCATCACCGTCGGCATCACAAAAGACCTTCCAACATAACGCCACACCCAGCCAAAGTTCATGGAACTTGGATCTGACACGCGACAGCCTGACTGCTATGAAGCCGGTCACTCTCATCGTTCTCAACTCGACTCCTTGTCTCAATTGTGGTCAACACGTATAAATCGAGTGAGAACTCCTGAAGTTAACTGCTGTTGTCTTGACTGCTCGTCCCATTCCTGGCCTTTACCCACGTTTTGAGGGAAGTTTTCAAGACGCTGACATTCACATTCTGCGTTTCGTCTCGATCCTGGTCAACACCTATGTATCGAGTGAACACTTTTGATGCATGCTGCTGCTGTCTCGACTGCTCGTCTCATTCGTGGGCAGAAACCACGTTTGACTAAAATTTCAAGAATCTTGATGCTTTCAACTCTGCTTGTCTACACCCACACAGCAAGTGAACCCTTCATGACGCATGCTAACGTTGAATCAATCGTAACATGGCACGTGATGAGACACTGAACTCCACGGCACCTCGTCTCCATAGCTAATAAACCAGTCCCACGGTTCGAGTGAAGCTCTTCCAGTCACTGGATGTCTTCAACTTCGGCTCCTCGTCTCGATCGTAATGTGGCACATGACGAGACATGCTTTGACACCAAGTCTCACCCCGTCTCAATCGTAACTTAGCACGAAACGTAACAATGTTCTTCACCACATCTCGTCGCAAAAGTGGCTAGGCTGGACCCACGTTTCGAGTAATAATCTTCCCGACTCTGAACGTCTTCGACTTTGGTTTCTTGTCTAAATCGTAACCTGGTACGTAACGATTTACGATTAACGAGACACCGCTCTGCACCTCATAGTCTCAATCATGAATGGACTGATCCCATGTTCAAGTGAACTCTTGGGTTCCTCGTCTCGATCCCAACCTGGAACGTGATGAAATACGCTGCGACCTCAACTTCCAACTCTGTCTCAATTGCAACCTGGCGCATGAGACTCTCCTCACCACTGCTGCTGCTTCTGCAATCTTCTAGACCTTCAACTGCCTGGAACATCAACATTCGCATTCGCCAACCGACGACCTCCTGGGTCTGCGGCCCTCAACTGGCCATTTGTCTGAAGTCCTGTCCAGCTGAACTTCATAGCAACCACCCAGCATTGCCATTCACATTCGTCCAATGGCCTCCATGCTTTCTGGCGTTCATCCTTCCATCCTCCATTGCTGCAATTCATCAAACCCCAGTGGCACTCGCATTCACACTTGTCCACCGGCTGTCCCTTATCACACCCTGCACTCTTCTACGTTCACATTCGTCTGATGTCCATCAGGCAACTATAGCATTCGCTCAACTGGTCTCCATTGTCACGGTCCATCAAGCTCAGCGACATTCGGATTCGTCTAAAGGCTTCCACAGCATTAGTTCTGATGATTTCCATTGGTTTAACCCTCTTCCAATGACCTAAAAACGCCTACGGTGTTCGTCCTCCTGGCTCCATCGCTACAGTACGTCGAGCTCCAATGGCATTCCCTTTCGTGCATCACCTGTCCCTCATAGCTACTGCTGACTCCCGCATTCGCATCCCGTATTCGCATTCGCATTGCAACAGCCCATCAAGTCCAGCGTCATTTGTATTTGCTTTCGTCTCATGACTTCCAAGGAACCACAGCACTCATCCTGATGATTTCCTTTGGTTCAACGGCTCTTGCAACTCCTGTGGGCTCAACTGAATCTATGGCATTTGCATTCATCCAATGACCTCCTAGCACCACGGCATTCATCCAGCTTCATTGCAACCTGCAGCAGCATTCGCATTCATCCACCAACTGCTCCTCATCCCCCAAGAAAGTCAGATTGACACTCATATGAAGACCCAAAGCAACCTGGCATTCGTCCAGCTTCACAGCAAAGCACACCAAGCCATGACAACAATTTCATTTGTCCGCCAGCTGTCCCCAAGGCATATCACACCTGGGCCAAGTCACTTGCATTCGTCTCAAGACCAACATGCACAACGACATTCATTCAACTTATCGACAGCTACCTTTGCATTGGGATGGTGACCCACCGGCTGTCCCTCACAAGAACTCACCACCGGGATCGTACACTCCGACACCTGCATTTCGTCAGGGAGACCTTCTAGCAATCATCGCATTCATCCAACTGGTCTCCAGGGCATTTCGCCTCTTGAGGTGGTCGCACCCACAAAGTTCAACTGAACTGCTTCCCACCATCACGTCGTCAGCCTCGCAACCACAAGAACTTCCACGTATTTGTTACAACACTCCTCTGGACCGCCAACCACCTACACCATTGCAGACACAAGCTCCAAACCTCCGCACTGTCAACATTACCATCATCACTCCTTGTGGTTCCCGCACCTACAGCACCGCAAGAATCTCACCCAATTCTGGATTTTCTTCAACAACCCCGTGAGCTCAACGTCCCAGAACTTGGACGCGGAATTCACCGCTGCGTGACACAAGAGGGGGGGGGAATTGAGGCTTAATGGCGCATCGACAGCTTGGTCATTAGCGCCAACCTCAGTTACATTGCAGTGGTATGGGTTGCCACTGCACCACACATTACAGAGATATTATTCAAACCCCCTAATCTCAATTTTGTCATACATCTGTACCTCCTGCCAAAATTGAAAAACACCGGACAGAAGGACACACTTATCACTTAATTGATGCGCACTGTCATGCGGAAGACAGAAATGACGACGAACACCATCAAGATGGCAACAATCAACAAAGAAGTGCCGGACCGTAAGTGGCCGTCGACACCAATAACATTCAGGAGGGTCAACCCCCCGCAAAAGGAAACAGTGAGTAAGATGGCCAATGCATAATAACACAAGATGGCCAACGCTTGCCCTCCCGACCACTTGAACAGGCTCACAGTGTGACAATTCAACAATTGTCATGTGCCCTAACCCAACCTGGGGACCTTCGCTCATAGACGAAAACGAACACCTTTAATCTTCCATGCGCCACTTGCAAACTAAAAGCAAAAGACCATGCATATGGTTTCCACCAAAGGTATCCACACCAACAATTCAAATATTCAATCATTCAACCTTGAACTTCCTAAAGCCAGCCAGGTGGGAAACCATTGTCAAATGTCTAAACCAAATGAACAAAACTGAAGAATGGCGAACTCCAATCAACACCCGAATACCTAGGGACATCACCAACCCTCTTCTCCACGAACCTTCTCTAATGCTTCCTCAAGAAGATCCAACCTTCTAAAAAAAAAACAAATTGAAACCAATTAACCAAGTGCCAAATGCAAGACGGTGCATAATAATGAAGTCGCCAAAACTGGACGAAACCACCTGACTAAGGACCAGCACGACAACCACTATGAAGCCCAACAGGAACTAAATTCATTACTTTCCAAGTAATTAAATTGAATTTAACTTGTTCCCCAGTGAACCGAAAACTTTAAATGGAGTTTCAACACTAAACCTGGAAATCCCAGCTGACAACCCTAGGGTACCCGTTCAGAAGGTGCCCGCCACCTAGACTGACGAGGTCTACTGTAAATGCAAAAATTAACAAGTAATCTTATTATCCAGCATAGAAAGTTAATTTTGCCGGCCCCCAGTCAGGCCGGCTAAAAATTGTTTCTATTGCTAGGAAAATACATAACCAAACCCACCTTACCTCCCCTCTTGAGTCACCTTCTGACATATCGTGAGAGAACAATATATGTGAATGCTTATGAGAAAGTTCTATTAATAAGGAGGGCCGCGCCTGCGCGGTTGGGTTGTGCAGTTGGGCGGATCGCCACAGTTCAAAATCTCAAGGTAAGAAGCATCAAACGGAGTATAGATGCAAAAATTAACAGGTTATGTACTAGAAACTAGATACTATTAGCAAGAGAAAATATTTTTAGCCGGCCTGGCTGGGGGCCAGCAAAAAATAACTTTTATTTATTTTTTTTTTGGGGGGGGGGCGGTGCTTAGTTTAAATTGTATCTTTCGATGTTCACAGTTTGCCAATAATAGTTGAATATAAAGCAACAGATTATACGTAAACGGCATAAAAGTCTGCCTTTGTTGACTTTTCAGTTAACCTATCGTTTGATCCGATTTTCATGCTTAAAGAAAATTTCATTCAAGTATATTTGACATTTGGTTTTATTTTTTATTTAGGAAGATGACGGCATAAAGGATCTTGAGAATGCCGGATTGTCCCTGGAACGTAAGTTTGTTCGAGATTTACCTTTGTTGGTCACTTCACAACTGGCTACTTTTAATAAATATACAGGGTGAGGCAGAAAGGAAGGGCCACCCATGGCAATCACAGATGGTTTACGCTAGGGGGGGAAGGGATTGAGGCTTAATGGCGCGTCGACAACTTGGTCATTAGCGCCAACCTCAGTCACAGTGCAGTGGTCCGGGTTGCCGGGGCGGGGTTAATGCTAGGGCAATGAAACTTAGTATGGTATATAGGCGAACAGGAGGCCAACTAATCACGTATCGCTAAATGGCCATGACGCCCATCTTCAAGGTCATCATGATGCTAACTTTTTAACCATGATTTGTAGAACCCCAGTGTAAATTAGACAGTTGTAAACATTGACAAAGCATGGCCATTAAAAAACATGTGGCTGCAGCGACTGCCTAGTCACACCGGTCTTCTGTACAGTTTCTCTACTTTCAATCTTGAGGCACACACCTCTATCACGCACGAACAGCTACCTCTACTATTCTAATCTAAAAGCAACAACCATGAAAACTGCCGGTTAAAAATGTGTTAGATTTTAGGCCTATTTTATATTTTAGGCGTAATTTTCAGCTTTTAGGCCTAATTTTAACCAGCAGTTTTAATTTCGTAAGCAGCAGCTAACGAGATTTGGATTGTATAATAATAAGCATATTCATTTTTGCAAAACGATGCGCCTTCGGGCTCACAATTACAGTGTTACAACATAACATGCAACGTAGCCTTTATAGGTCAGTGGTAGTAGGGGGGGGGGATTGAGGCTTAATGGCGCGTCGACAACTTGGTCATTAACGCCAACCTCAGTCACAGTGCAGTGGTCCGGGTTGCCACTGCACCACCCATTACAGAGAAGTTATTCAAACCCCTAATCTAAATCTTGTCATACACCTGTACCTCCTGCAAAAATTGAAAAACACCGGACAGGAGGACAGACTTATCGCCCAACTGACGCGCAATGTCATGCGGAAGATGGAACCGACGACGAACACCATCAAGATGGCGACAATCAACAAGTAAGTGCCGGACCGTAAGTGGCCGTCGACACCAAGAACATTCAGGAGGATCAACCCTCCGCAAAAGGAAACAGTAAGTCGGGTGTGACCAATTCGCAAACGGGCCAACACAACCTCCTCACGGCGACTGCGGCGACACGCCGAGTGCCACTCCTCGACAGTGCCTTTAATGGCCCGTAACTTATTACCGTCCTGTCTGTCCCACAAGGTTTGCCAAAAAGCGTGTAACCTCAGACGCAGAGTTGGAAAGGCATCTGAGGGAACAAGGCTGAGATCCCTACCGAGAGGGCCAGAAAGGGCCCCTTTCGCAGCAGAATCAGCTTGTTCATTCCCTGCTATCCCAACATGGCCCGGGATCCAGCAGAAAAGCACGGTTTTCCGCTGGCCAGGCAAGCGGGAAAACAAAGCTTGGACATTTTGTGTCAAGGGGTTCCGAGGATTGTAATTCGCCAAGGACTCTAGGGCACTCATGGAATCACTAAAGACAATGAAATGCGTGCCCTGAAGGTCAAGGATCCATTCCACCGCCAAACCAAGAGCCAAAAGCTCTGCAGAGAACACAGAATAGCCTGATGGAAGGCGATGGGCAACCGTTACACCCTTACATACACAAGCACACGCCACGCCAACGTCGGACTTCGACCCATCAGTAAACAGGCGCAGATAACCGGCGTACTGAGTGGTAGTAGGGAAGTGACGTGAGACGCTTTTGATGAAGTCAATAGTAACTCTTAGCAACTTGACGTTGCCGTGGTAACATGATTTTAGGCCTAATTTTCATTTTTTAGGTCTAATTTTCTAAAATGCAGTTTTAATTTCGTAAGTAGCAGATAGGCCTAATGGAGAATTTGGTTCGACGATAAGCCTACTCATTCATGCAACAATGCGACGAGACTATTTTAAACGAAGCTAAAACCCATTTGTTTTTATTACGTGTCATCTTAGGATTTCAATTCGACGATCAAACGTTATTATTTTAATTTAGTTACGTCGAAGAAGTCTATTAGCTATAAGGAAGTACCCTTGTTTTAATTTACAATATTATTTAACTAACTTCTCACATTGAATCTAACGTTGTAAACAGTGGTCGTTAATTTCTGGTACCGTTGCGAAGTAGAAAAAAGCGACGGACGGACAAAGTCGTTGCAAAAGTCTTCTCAGCCGGTACGGCTGTACAGAAGACTAAAACGGAACGAATTAGAAATTACGGAAATTACAAGCATCTGTTTTGCTGACCGAGTGGCTTTCCTGCCAAACAGATTATGTCCAATACAATGCAACACCATGCTGCCAACACCACGCAGATTGGCATAATTCAGTCACCATGTTCATCTCGGAAACAAAATCAGAAATGGACAACTTTAGTTTTATTTTCTAGCTGACCAGGATGACTCTGTACGTAACACGCTATAATTTACAGCACCATTCTGCCAATACGTACACCTAAAGACCCTGACAACAATTTGTACCCCCACCCCTTGGTAACATCATCGTTACACTTAGCATAACCCTAGTAGTTATGATCACCGACCTGTGTAGTATAGTGATACCCCCTAACAGAGTCCTATGTATCCTTGGGTATCACATTTGAATCCTAGGGGGGGAGGCGCGTTCATCTAGGGTCTATCGGTCGGCCCATGTGCACCTAGGGTCTATGTTTTCCCTCCCTTGAACGTTAGATACCCGTGCCATATCCCTGCCGCATCTATGCGTCGCCCGCCCGGGATAACTGTTTCCTCCAGGTGACTAGTACACTTCAGCACAGAGTTGGGTCTATCGGTCGGCCCACGTGCACCTAGGGTCTATGTTTTCCCCATTGAACGCTAGATACCCGCCCCATATCTCTGCCGCATCCGTGCGGCGCCCCGCCCGCGATAATTGTTTTCCCCCAGTTGCCTAGTACACTTCAGCCCAGAGTAGAAACTACGTAAAAACTAGGAACGCGTTCTTGGCTGTTGAATCCCACCCTAGCTGAAAAAAAAAAGTAGAAAAGGCTCAGCTGGAAGTGCCCCCAGCATCAACTAGATTTTGCCGTAGGGCACGATGTATTGCCCTTTCCCGTTTGAAGCATTTAAACAGGGCGTACAAGAGCAAGTCGTGCGAGACGGTGATCCCTTGCATATCGGCGACTAACTACAATAGAGAAAAAATAAAGAAACTAAATCAGCTCGTCGCGTTCACGGGCGGCCGGCCCAGGACTTTACGGAGGCGGTGGGTCAGGGCTTTCAGGGGAGTAAGTGGGTAGGGGGCACGGGATAGCAGGCCCACAGACCGATCTCCTGCACGAGAAGGATGTCTGAGGTATTTGTCTAATGACATGAAAAACCAATTTAAAAAAAGTCAATAAAAAAAAAAGCGCGTTAAGTTCCTAGTATACGAAACACACAACTCACGAGACGCGCTGGAGGATAAAAAAAATATCCAAGAGTTAATAGTTAGTGAGCTGTGTTGACAGTAGCTATCCCAGAACAGAATGAAGTAAGGATCTCGTCAAAAATTGGTTAAGTCTAAAATTGCTCGGGGGTAAAATACGAACAATCCCGCCCCCCAACACGGTGGTCCCAGACATCCTCCCCCTACGGCCCTCAGACCTCTGAATTGCCTAGACAGAAATGACAAGAACGAATGACTTTTGTAAAAAGACCCAATCCGTCACGCGTTTCTGACCATTAACGTAACGGTATATAGGCCAGAGGTCGTGAGGTTAATACTGTTATGGGCGTAGGAATGCAGTTATGACATTTATCAACTATTAACGGTTGTCAAGAGAGCGCGGGACCACTCGACTAAAACAAAATAATCGTTCCTCCCTATCAATTCGTCAAAACAAAAAGTGACGGGCTATATGTAAGCCGTTAGTACTGTCAAAAAACGACGTGTAGTTAACGTCTCGCGACCTAGATGTGTAGACAACCGACCTATTATACGTTAAACCTTTCGTATAAGCCCTTTAACCCGAAAAGACAAAAAAACGGGCTAACCACCAAAAAAAAAAACACTGCCTCGAGCAAAATGGGCGGCCCACATCGTGACGTAGTACACGCCTCGCAATTGGTTGAAAGTCGTCACATGATTCGAGCCGTGCAATGAGCGACGGTACTATGAGACTAACCAATCGAAGAAATGACTAAAATAGAGTACCGTAACACCCTTACGGAAAATAACCGGTGGTGATTTGTCGAGCAGCTATTCCACCTGAAACAATGCAATTTGGCCAAGTATAAAACCATCACCCCAGCCAAGAATTCACTAACCCGCCGATCTCTCCATTGGAACCTACAACTCAGCAATTGTAGAGGAAAGCATTGTTTAATGAGGCATTACGTTAATATTGAAAAAAAAAATAAAAGTGCGAGGACTTGGCCGATTGCTAACGGGCTTCTTTACATTTATGTTTACAGATATCCAACAATCCGAAAGGCCACGCAGCAGTACACCCGAGCAGTGCAAGCAGAGAGGAACAGGTAGGCCTAAATGGTTCCTTTATTTCATTTACGTGCGGAATAGGGCAAAAAAAAAACCTAAAGGAAGGCTATGTCCTTTTTATTTCTTTTCATATACATAGTGAACAAAAAAAAAAAATATGGCAACATCATCAGCTTCAGTAGAGAGTCATTGAAGCCAAAAACACCTACTTCATAGGGGGTGAAATATACGTACAAGTGACAGATTTTCAGGGACGTGTGTACGTACATGTACGGGAATTCATAACCCCAGGAGTAGGGATCCTGCCAGGACGCCGAGGGGTCTCGTTTACTGTCGCCGAATGGCGGGAATTTGTTAAGGATCACGGCATTTACAATCAGATCGTGAGCGAGCGCAACTTACAGCAGCAAATTATGACCGGCCGGAACTATGGAACCGGCCTAAAAGTGATAGTGTCATAATCTGGCTCAGTCTATCAGGCTAAATTCGTACTTGAAAAATACAGCAAAAAGTACATTGTTCTAAACTACCGCCAATTTGCAGGCTTGATAGGCTACGTCACTGATACCACTATGCTTTTGGACAAAAAACTGAAAGAGATAGAGCCCCCCACACCCCAAACCGAAATGTGGTTGGAGTGAAAAAAATAAGTAATGTCCTTTTTTTTTTCATTTTTGTCTCTCCCTCACAGTCTCATGGCGTACCAAACCATCCCATATTGCGATTGCTTCCCACTTACCGGGTTAAATTTCATACGAATAGTTCCGACGGTAAACGTAGTGAAAATAGCTATTGGAAAACACGGAGAAAATGACAGCGTGGTATTAGATCCAACAGAGTGGTTAGGGATAATAGCGCAACTCTACTGGCGTCAGCCTAACTCGAGTATATCAGTTAAATCGGGGAACGCGTCGATCGAATCCGTGGCGACAATGTGCTGATCCTAAAAAGTGCAGACAAATCAGTAGCATTAACTGCATTTGATATACTCAGCATGAAATACATGCTCCCTCATATCTCGCAGGCGGTCGCTTGCTGGACGCAGAGAATAGGCGAGTTGACACCTTCACCTGCGGTAACATTGCCAACAATGACCGTAAATGAACCGAAGCAAAAAAGAAAGTAACGTAGTGGTCGACGGAAGCGAGCCAGAGAAAAAAAAAGCAAACGACGTCCACAAAAGAAAAGTGATGTTAAAAAGACCGACGACCCGCTCCCTTCTTCTTCTTCCTCGCAGGCTACGCAGGAGCCGGAAGTTGTCGAACTACAGAAATGTTGCATGTGTGAACAAGAAATCGCACATCTGAAATGCAGCAAAAACACAGAAGATATACGGCTCCCCTGTCAGGGATGTAAGTTCAATTCCCCGAGCCAAAGAGACCATGATTGCGTAATGCACGCTTCGCTTTTTTCGCAGCTCAATTTATTAAACTACTTCTCTGTTTTTTCCAATAGCTTATTCTAATCAAGTTGGGGGAGGCCCGACATTAAAATCATCCTGTCCCGAAAAGCTTCCCGAATATGATTGTCAGACTCAGGGAACCGAAACTTTTCAAAACGATAGATTCAGCATCGTTAAATGCATGGGGAAATACATAAAAAAATTTAGCACTAATACAAATGTCTACACGGTGACAATTCCCCCTATTGACGCCCAGTATTTGGTTAGAAACCGTTTAGACCCTATAGAATATATAGACCAACTTTTCACCGACATATTTGAGCGTGTCCTGGATGGGTTCCGACCCACCGACTATGTAGGTGTGTGTATTGGGGGGAGTGGGTTTGAAAATAGCTTGTTCCTTCCCTTACATGCCAGGGAATCTTTCAGCGGCGCTAACATTTTGGCTCTTATTTTGAAACTTAACCAAAGTGGTCGGGAAATAGATGTATTCAATAAGCTCGAGATTAAAGTAACTCGTATCGAGATACCCAGAGGCGGCACTTTCCCGAAAAAGAAAATGTCACGCACAAATGTTATAGCATGACTATCAACAGGGGGAGCTAGGTCGGTCGTGTTTCCAAAAAACGGTGTAGATAAACTATGTTTGTCTCCCGGGGGGGGGGGGAGAGGCTTAATGGCGCGTCAACAGCTTGGTCATTAGCGCCAACCTCAGTCACAGTACAGTGGTCCGGGTTGCCACTGCACCACACATTACAGAGATATTATCCAAACCCATAATCTAAATCCTGTCATACATCTGTACCTCCTGCAAAAATTGAAAAACACCAGGCAGGAGGACAGACCTATCGCCCAAACCAGACCAGACCTGACCAGACCAGACCAGACCGGACCAGACCTGTGCAAAAGATCTGGTCATCGGTGCTGCCGATAGTTTAGCTTTGTTCCGGGCCTCCGAGTAGGAAAGCCCGTCCTTCATCTTTAATTCCTGCACGCGACGTTCCTCTAAATAAACACGGCAGTCACGCGAAGAGGCCTGGTGCTGGCCACCACAGTTGATGCACTGCTCTGGGCCAGCACAATCAGCGCCTTCATGGGCTGCTTGAGCACAGCTAACACAGGTAGCCTTACCTTTACACGAGCCGCTGGTGTGGCCGAAGCGTTGACAGCGGAAACACTGCATTGGATTCGGTACATAAGTCCTGACCTTCAACCGCAGGTAACCGGCAGTAATGTGCTGCGGTGCAACTGGCGTATCAAAGGTCAGGAAAAAGGTGTTAGTTGGCTGGGCACCATTCTCACCTTTCCGCGTCAAACGCTTCACAGCCGTAACGCCTTGTGACTTGAGTTCGTCCAGGATGATATCATCGCTGAGACCCCTCAAATCAAAGCATGTCACGACCCCCTTGCTGCTGTTTAAGGTACGATGCGGCTCCACACGCACCGGGCATAACCCCAGTGCACCCGCCTTCAAAAGCCTCTTTGCCTGAGCCCCATCCGCAACCTCAACAAGGTATCCCCCAGCACGGAGCAGAGAGACACTCTTCAGATCGGAACCACAGATCCCTTTGAGTGCTTTGTGGACAGTGAACGGACCGAGTTGTGTAACGCCGGCGTCTGTGTTCGCCAAGATGGGTGTTCTATTGTTGACTTGAAAGAATTTCAGGATTATTTGACAGAATACCAAATTGTGTTATTCCAAAAAAATGGAACACAGTGCCAGGTTACCTTTGAGGGGCCTTCTAGCTCTAAGCGCATCTACCTTTTCTGCCACGCAAATCACTATTTCGGAATTTTAAAGCCGCGGTTTATTTTCTCATCTCGATTTTTCTGTCATTCCTGTCTGAGGCCGTATTCCCGACCTAAAAGCCACGCCTGCCAAATGCATAAATGTTCCTCGTGTCATTCGCCTAAATATGTTTGCTTCCTGAAACGTTGGTTGCCGTGTTCGGCATGTAACAGATTGTTCAGAAATACGGAATGTTTAGTCCGCCATTATAGCAAACAGCCACCCTTCAAAGACTCTACAGTCTGTAAATCGCTGTTTAAATGCAAGATTTGTTTTCTAACGTTTGAGGGTAATAGCAGGACACCGCATCACTGTTGCCAACGTTTTGTAAAATATGTAAACAGTGGTGTCGGCTAGAGCACCGCTGCCACATTCAACCTTTACCACTCCTCAAAAAACGCGATTGCGTGCGGTTAGCTGTTTACGGCCTCGAAACGACGCAAGTTGAGCGAGTAACTGACAGCGAGGACAGGGAGTTTTTTTTTACACAGCGTGAATTTGGCGGTTATCGATATTGCATGCACTTACTGTTTTGGTAAACCTACATGTATTCGTTGTGGCGACAAACACAAAGTGTTTATGAACGGTGAAAGCAATCTAGACGATTTTTGTCATTGGTTGTTTGAGTCACATGCCAGGGATTCGAACCTCTCATTTCACATAATAACTCTGGATACGATTCTCTCTTCCTAATTACATGGGCATTAGATAATGGAGTCAAACCTACCGACGTCATATATGAGGGAGGGGGGGGGGATTGAGGCTTAATGGCGCGTCATATATGCGGGAGGTAAAATAATAACCCCAAAAATAGAAGGCATAAAGTTGGTGGACTCTTTCAAGTTTATGTCAATGGCCTTATCCAAGCTACCCGCTAGTTTAGGGCTAGATGAAAATCTCGTTAGTAAGGGGTATTATCCTCACCTGTTTAACCGACCAGAAAATTATGAGTACAGAGGTGTAGTACCTAATCTCGAAATGTACGATCCAGATAGCTTGAGTGTCGATGCGTGCCTCAAACTGATAGCTTGGCACGCCGAACAACGTGCCAAAAATGTAACTTTTGACTTTAAACAAGAACTGGTTAAGTATTGTTGCAACGATGTCAGCGTGCTTATGGCCTGCGTTCTGAAATTCAGGCAGCTCATACAAGCCGTGTGTCCCAGGTTAGAACCATTCCACGACTGTTTGTCTATCAGTAACCTGGCCATGACTATATTTAGAGCTATCTATTTAAAACCAAATACCATAGCAGCCATTCCATCGGACGGCTATTTTCCCGACCGTAAATATTCGAGAGAGGGTTTAGTCTGGCTAGATTACGAGGCAGCAAAAAAAAGGTATTTTTATTTAACATGCGGCTAACCTAGGTGAAAAAAAATTCATTGGCAATAAATACAGCGTTGACGGCTATTGTTTAAGCACTCACACTGTATTCGAATTTATGGCTTGCCACGTGCACGGGTGCTTATGTATATCAAACAGGCAACCCAAAGACTACCTTTTAGTCGGTTAACGGCTCAAGACGCTCACAACAAAGCGATAATTAGATGCAGGGCGCTAGAGGAAATAGTCGGTGTTAAATACGTGCAAATATGGTTTTGCCAATTCCACGAACAAATGAAACGCGACGAAAAATTGCGAGCGTTTGAAAAAGCCTACAAAAAAAGTGCCTCTGTGTTGAGACCCCGGTCCGCTTATCTAGGGGGTCGAGTGGAGATATATAGACATTTGCACGTGGCCGAAAAAGACGAAAAAATCTACGCGGGTGATATAAATTCTTTATCCCTCTGTCATGCTTCAGGAACGGTTTCCAGTAGGCCACCCTACAATAATAACAGAATTTGAAGGCAGTACCGATATTTCAGGATATTTTGGTTTAATACAAGCCCGAGTACTACCACCTCGTGGGCTTTACATTCCTACTTTACCTTATAAGTACGAAAATAAATTGTTTTTCTCGTTGTGCTGCGCATGCATCGGCCAACAGCCAGCGAACGGCAGGTGTTATCACTCGGACGAGCAACGCGCGTTTGAAGCCACATTTGTGTCACCGGAATTACAACAAGCTGTCAAAGACGGCTACGTAATATTGAAACTGTATGGCGTGTATCATTTCCCTCAAACTGTAAAATACGACCCCGGGGGGGGGGGGCGCCGGCGGGGGGGGGCTTGTTTACAGAATACGTGAAAACATTCTATGCCATGAAATTAGAGTGCTCGGGCTTCCTGGAGGGTTGTATAACCGACTCCCAAAAACAGGCGTATGTGCAGCATGTACGTGATACTCAACATATCGAGCTAAACCTAGCCAATATTAAGGTTAATTCTGGCGGCCGCAGTACCGCACAATTATTTCTTAATTCTATTTCAGGAAAAATAAGTCAGCGGGAAGATTTGTTGTCAACAAAGTTTATCAATAATGCGGCGGAATATTTCGCGTTTGTCACGGACGACAAAAATGTAATATCCAATATTGACTTGGAAAACGACGGCGAGATAGCGATCATTCGTTACAGGAACTATTTGAACTTGTCGGAAGGTAATGCGAACGTATCTGTTGTGGGGGGGGGGGGATTGAGGC
>JAHWFP010129889.1:0-20089 GCA_023313725.1 Lithobius niger
CGGGACGTCTTCCCGCAACTTGGGTGCTGGTGTCCCTTGCACCGGGGAAGTGCATGGTTGAAAGCCAGACGGCTAGATTGACGGCCCCAGAAGATGGTGACCCCAGAGGCAACAGCACGCGGGATGACGGACACGTGTTCCCGCAACTTGTCTGCTTGCATCCCATGGCTAAAGACCGGTGTACTTTGCACCAAGGACGTGCGGGGTTGAAGCCAGACGGTTAACCTGTACTCCCGCAACCTTGCAAAATTTTACAACCATCCGCAACTTCACGAAAGCATGTCTATTGGCCGACTCAGAAACCAAGTCTTGCCATGTGGACATCCCATGCTTCCAGGGGGCTAACATTAACCGCGCTGCTGTGTACTTTGTGCAGTGCACGAGAATATGTTCTGGCGTTTCCTCAACACCACACACTTGACAATTCGACGTACCTGCCCACCCAAAGCGAAAAGCATGCGATTCTTTCATTTTAACCATCAACAATCAACGGTTTGGACGATAGTTTTCAATCATTAGCACGTGCACCAGGAATTGTTAGGCACCGTAGCAAAGACATTACACACGAAAACAATGAGAAGCGATTAAGTGATTGTTGTCCTTCCGGTTTTCCTTTAATCTTTCCTTTCATCAGCTCAGCCAGGATCCAGAATTATTATGTAGATCTGCACGGTAGTAAAGTTGAATCAAATACGCAATTTTAAAAAAGGACTGATATTGTATCAAAAACCAAAACTGGTAAAAGGGGCCGCCAAATTCCATGGTTCGGCCCTTCAAAGGAGTGATATCAACACACGAAAACATTCGCCAACTTAATCGCACCGAATAATACTTTGGATGTTTAATGAAAACTTGAACATTGCTAACAAAATTAGCAATGTTTTAGTTTTCATTTAAGCTTCTAACTATTAAACGGTGATTAACTCCTTTGAAGGGCAGAACCATTCGGAACTTGGCTGCCACTTTTACCAGTTTTGGTTTTTGATATGATAACCTTTACAGTACGTGTCATGCTACAAGAAAAAACAACTAAACCCGTACAAAAATGAAAGCATTTTTATTTCTTAAAGGTACATGCATCCATGGTGGCTTTCCTAGTATCACTCAGTTTTGTGACATTAGTGCAAACGTATGTAAATGCTGCGCACATAGTTACATAGTCATTGTCTTGTTATTTTGGCTTTCGTGCGAGTTGATTTTGTTACATTAACTCTAACCAAGAATTTGTAGGGTTCTTGCTCTAACCTATGTAAATGTTGCAAACGCTATTCTCAGCGGGTCGCACGAAATACCGGAAGCATTTATGTGCTTTTAAGCAAAACAATCTCTTCACGTTGCTGTTCTTAATTTTAATCCAAGCTGTACCGTCTTTATTAACTGATATCACTCCTCCTTTCGTATTGGAGTCCTAAACCATTGTAGCAATCTCGTCGTGTTCCATTCTTAAAGGAGGAATGAGATCGTGAAATCTATAAACTAAATTCCCATAGCAGAAATGAAGCAACGACGACCTCCAGAAGGAGAACCCCTACAATGAAAACGGACGAATGTGTCAATTCTTTGGCTAGAAGTTAAAACTGGTACGTTGTTGCCTTGAAAAGAAATTGAATTTGGCACATTGTTGCCTCGAATAACAATTGGCTCTGCGCGGTCATCGCAGAGGCACGTCTTAAATGACGTCATGCACGAAGTATAGTTATTTGTCACACGGTACGGATTGCGCAAGGCAAAGCAATAAATTGACAGTGACGAGGAGGGCCTGAATGGCAAATACCGTTTGTGGGGCAGTGCGTCTAGGAGTTGGAGTTTCCTTTAACGGGGAATGCCCATGTGTGGTACAGTGCCTCTTTTAGCCCTGCTCTTTAAAAAATAAAGACATTAGGAAGTGGGGAAGAAGCACGAAACCATGGGCGAAACAAAACCCCGGGCAAAGCCGTGAGGCCCTGTTCGACTACTGCCCGTGTTGGCGGGGGGGGGGGGGGGGGCATGGCGTCTTTGACCAGTAAGCATATGATTATCCATTAACTGAACAACAACATCCCAAACAATAACCAAGCTCAGTCACGTTCAGGCAACAGTGATAAATGACGTCACAAGCCAAAGCGATAAACATGGAGAGGGGTAGTGCATCTGTGTGCATAACAGGATAGGAAAGGAGGAAAGGGGAGAGGGGAGCGTGAGGGCAGGGAGATAATGGGTTGAAAGGGGTGGGAGGAGATGGGAGAAAAGGGAAACTTACAGGAAGAAGAATACCCAGTCGCTGTTAATGTTCGCACAATACCGACCGAAAACTGGGAAACAACCACGGGCCAAACCAAACCACGGACGAAAGAAAACTCCGGGCGAAGGCGGGCACAGTGCTAGTTGAATGATAAACTATGGGTTGAATGGCTGAAGTTAATTGTTCGTCATGACTGATTTCGGTATGTTTTTTTGTTTTGTCATGCTGTTGTAGGGTTTGTCAGCTCAGGAGCTGTTTTGATTGTGGTTTTCACCAGACCGGTACGAGTTTCTCTAAGAACCGACTTATCTCAAGATTTTTCTCCAAATTGTTATTTCGCTGTCTCCCCATGAGTTTTATAAATCCAGAAATGCTCCCCTCCACCCGACTCGTTTTCTCTAGTTCCTTTCTTCCTCGACTTTTTTCCCAAACAGATTCGAGAAATATGTGAGAGCTTCTCTCAAGCGGTAGGATAAATTGCGTGTGGCAGAAAAAAAATTGTTTTGTGTTGTGATTTTTCTACTAGTTGTGTACGGTCAGTAGTCTTGGCTTGAATTTTTTTTAGATAGGGTTTGTGGATAACGCATATAAAACACTTTTTTGCACTTTAGGCTCCAGTTGAAGAAAGAAGTTGAGGAAATTTTTTAATTCATACTTTCTCTGTTAAGAATTCCTCCCTCTGTTCTTACAGTGATTTCCTTGTAAAATTTAACCATGGTAGATAATTAAAAGTAATGTGAGACTAAGAAAAGATTTAAGATATTTTACATTTCCTTGTAATTCTTAGCCAAACGTCAGTGCCCTTTTCTGACAGCTTTTGTTCCTTCCTCTAACTCAAGCTGTGTATGTTAGCATTGCACGTCAGCTTCCGGTATTATCTTGCAGCGTCAGTCTAAACTAGCCTCGTGTGCAACTAGTTGTAAATCAAGTCAAAAAAAATAAATAAATAAAACAGTGTCTCTAGTCCCGGTTGGTCCGTAACTGGTTTACGCCTCTCTTGGGTGCGTTGCCGGGACAGCATAAAAAAACATACAAACATACAAACATAAAAAAACATGATTTTTAGGAAAACGTAGATCAGTTTAGGCTAAAACTGAACTGCACTGAACCGTGGTTTACTCACCCCTTGTCCATCGCTACAGCCGAGCCAAATAGAAGTGTTTCACACTTTTCATACTTTTCACAAACATACACTAGAAGGGAAATCATCTTCGCTTCTAAACTCCTCAAAAAAAATGAGAAAGGGGTAAACTTAGTAGTGAGCACGCCCCGATAGCTCAGTTGGTCGAGCAGTTAGCTAGTAACGTGAAAGGTCCTTGGTCCTCTGGTCCCAGTAACGGGACTCAGTTTTGAACGACTCTGGTCCCGGTGAATCAATTGAAAAATAGGCCTTGACCTTGTTAAAGTGAACATAACCTGCCTAATCACACGATACATAACTTAACCGAACCTAACCAAACCTAATAGACTCTAACTGATCCAAATATTCCTCAAAACTCTTGTTTTGTGTTTGCTAGGATCCATATTCAGAGAGCTGCAGTCCCAGCAACGCGTCCAAGATAGGCTTGAAATAGTTACGGCCTAACCGGGACTAGAGACACTTTTTTTTGGTGCCTCAGATTAACTTATAATTCGTTCCTACAATAATGCCAGTCCTCGATGCTGACTGTCTACTTAATTAAACCTTAGACACGATTAATTTTAAACCATTAGCTTGTATTTTATTTTTTCCAAGTATTAGGATGATTTCTGGAAACTTTAAATGACAAGAATCGTAATAGCCTCCATCGTTTTGTGAAATAAGCACTTCGGTGTGGTTACCCTGTTCTCTAAAAGATACCATGTTTTCACAAGTACCACCACAGTCGCTAAAATTGCACAATCTTAATAATAAAAACTTACTCGGTTCTTTAGGTTCGTCAGCATGCGGCCGGAATTCATTCCACGTACGATGAATGATGTTGTCAATGTTGTTAACCTCTTCTCTTGCTGAATTATTGGCTGAAGCCCCCAAATGGCTCACCATCTCCATGTTTCTTGCTGTCCCCATTATTCTTGTTTGGGTCGTAGCACAGAATGATTAAAGA
Organism: Lithobius niger; assembly: GCA_023313725.1. Classification (NCBI taxonomy): domain Eukaryota; kingdom Metazoa; phylum Arthropoda; class Chilopoda; order Lithobiomorpha; family Lithobiidae; genus Lithobius; species Lithobius niger. The sequence goes on from JAHWFP010129889.1 coordinate 4,309, forward strand.
ACTCTGGATCACAGCAGGCGTTCACGTAGGGCGTATGCACCTTCCACACCTTCTCCACGAATGATAATAACTATAAAACGTTTAATTACTTGGCAAAATAGTACATTGTACTCTGCACGACTGTAGACACTGGCATTACATTTTTTTGCCACATAGCGTCCGAAAGCCGACACCTCCGTGAGTACACGCAGGGATCTACGTTGCTACAAACCCCTTGATTCGACAGCAATCGCTACGGCTTGATTAGCTTGTTAAACGACCAGTGCTGCTGGCCCCAGCTGAAGAACGAGTGATCACCAGATGACAGAGCAAAAGGGTACGGCAAATGCTCACAAACATGCGTAGTGTTGCTACATTTATTGCTATGTAAACAGTCTCTGTGCAAAATAAAGAAAAAGATCTTTAATGAATGAAAAAATAAAGAAACAAACTATATACTAACAAAAAAGTCAAGTGTGCCTTTATATGATTGAAGTTTCACTTTACTTGTTAAAATGTACACGGATAGAATTTGGGTGATTTTTAATTGAAATAATCATATGTACAATTGAGAAAATTGCATCTGTTTACGTGCTGTTGTGCTTTACATTTTAAATATATGATTGGTAAAGCACAATAGCACTTAAAGAGATGCAATTTTCTCAATTGTACATTTGATTATTTCAAATAAAAAAGCATCCAAATTTTATCCATGTACATTTTAACAAGCAAAGTGAAACTTCAATCACATAAAACCCTTTTTTACGGCACAGTTGACGTTTTTGTTAGCAGTCCATGTACCTTTTGTACTGTTATGTAGTCGTGCTGCAAAGGTTTATGCATGCCTTGCCTATGCATGCATTGTTGCTGGCCACTTTGGAACAATTAAACTCAGCTCTGAAAGCCTGCATTTACGAAATAAATATCCCATTCTATCGTTTCTAGCTGCCCTATATGGTACTGTCCTCTTTATGTAGACTCCTACTCTTAAATCCGACATTACAAAATCCGCTGCCCACCCAGCAGCATCAAAATCGCGCATATTGTTTACCTCCTGAACACCTAAGACATCCACATGCATTAATAATAATTCCACATCCTCTAGTTTCAGCTGTATACCTCGTGCATTCCAAGATGCAATTTTATACAAAACTGATGTCTTGAATGTTTTAAATTCACTCATAATATAATCCCCAATTTCCTCTGTTATGTCTACGCTACTGCTGCTTAAAGTTACCTGATTAACAGGAACTTGTGGAATTGGGGCCTCTTGCGAAAGTTGCTCCACCGTAACACCTAACACGCTTAATTGCACATGCTCTTCACTATGCTGTGAATCACACATCACAACAACTTCCGCTGGATCTACACTCATATCATTTCCATCCGCTTCACCACAAACTATCGGACTAGCGGCATTAATATTTTCACTATTAACTACATTTTCTAAATTGCTGACTGGCACTGGCACTGACACTGGCACTGGCAAGGTAGACAGAGCATCAGAACCCGAACTTTTCTTTCTCTTCCGTTTCCGTTTTGGAGGCGGATGAGCCGAGGACTGTCACCATCATTTGTCAACAGTGACACAAGGAGTGGTACTTTTCCAGGTACTGCAGCAATCACACTATTGCTCAGCACTTGAACTTCTACTTTTTCTAATGCCACCGTGAGGCATGGGGCACTCATGCTCATGGCAGGCTGCAGCAGACTCTGCTGCTGGCACAACTGCTCTAATTGGCGACTTTCTTGCAATTGTTGCAGTTGCTGTTTCAGCTGCGGTTTAGGCTGTGGTTTTGGCTGTGGTTTCAGCTGCGGTTACAGTTGCTGCGAGTATCTGTTTACTTCGGTCCCTGATTGCTGCGGGCCTGCTAGCATCGTCCGTTGCACTAGCTTATCTCTCGCTGCTGCCTGCAAGTGGACATAAGTGTCGGGGGTCGCACCAAATTTCGCAGATGTCGCACGTGTGGCTCGCGCACGCGCAACGAAAGTGCCCCTTCATGCCACACCTCAAGCATTGAGGCTCGCGATCCTTGACAAGAACCAATGTCTGTATTCCTCGAATTGTAGCAACATCAGGGCATCTTCCATCGTCACGCCTTATCTGAGACAAAGCATGACTTGCTGAGCCGTCGTCTCGCATACAAATCTCCCATGCACACTCGAACATTCAAATTCATGTCTTTCCAAAAGTCGTGATGCGTGCGAAGCCTCTCGCAATCTCTTGTGGTGTAATACGTCGTGGTAACCATCACAAGCGCGCTTGCACCGTCTGTTCATGTAAGTCGAATATGTCGACTGGTTGCTCATTAATGGTTAGCTTGGCCTTCAGCAGCTTCTGTTTGGCCGCAACTGTTTTCACTTCACCCTCAAACACATGGCCTGTCCGCAGAGGGCCAGCTGCGACGATTTCTTCTTCACCTACAACTTCAGCTACTGCTAAGTAAATTCGCGAAGTTGAGTAAGGACCTCCAGACGCTCCTAAAACCATCACAACCGATTTCAGCATGCGGATATTCGTTAGACTGCCTCTATATTTCCTAGCAAGAGTCTGCAGACTCCTAGTTCGCCTTCTGTTTTGTGTTTCTCAGTCTCAGCTGTCGTTTCCTATCGTTTGGGTGCCGTTTGCCGGCGTGTTCGTTTTGTCTCTACCCTTCCCTTGCCAGCAGTGCTCTAGCCGCTGTCACTCGTATCTACAGCCGGGTGCATCCTGCGGGCCAGATTTCCTCTCGCATCCATTGAAGTGGTGGGTATGCGAAGGTTTTCTTGTTTTCACCGTGGTGGGACTCCGTGTGATGGATGCCTCACCCTCGTCTTTCTCCATCTTGTGGTGGTATGAGTCTTTGGTTGTTGGTTGACCGCCTTTGCCGATAGCATGTGTTGGTCCTAGTTCATGCCTTGCGTTTTTGGTTGCCAGTAGTGTCGGAGCTTGCCTGTGTTGGACCTTGTGGCTCTGAATTTGGTGTGTTTCCACATCCATTTTTGTGGATTTCGGCTGACTCTTTGGTTTTTGTTGTTTGGCGGCTGTTTGTCATAAGTGCCATTCGTGGCGGTCGAGGTCGAGGCCTTGAACTTTACTTTTCCCCAATGTCTTTTTTGAGATTGTGGGCTTTCGTTATCTTTGTCGGCTTGATGGGTTGTTTTGTCGTGTGTCAAGGAAACCGTGTCTGCTACTCGTATTCCCTTGTTGCATTGTCCGTTATCATTGATGATGTTATCGTGATTAGTTTACTGTTGTTTCGGATGATGATTTGCCTGTTCATGGCATCGCGATCTGATTTTGCGGAACGCCACTTTGACTTGCTGCCGGTGTTTGTTAGTTTCTGTTCAATTTGTAGTTTGCTGGCGTGAAGTCGAACTTCTTCTTTGATTTGGGGCTTTAATTTCTCCCAGGCTTGTTTGAAGTCGTCTCCGTTCTTTCTAGTTGGAGTTGTTGCAGATTCGTCTTGGAGTGGCTGGGAGACTTGCTTGCCTTTGTTGTTTGTCTCCTCTGCTGCCTCGCCTTCCTAGATCTCAGCGACTTTTTCTGCCTTCTAGTTTTGGTGTTGACGAGGCCGTCGAGAGATTCGGTTTGGTTGCTTCTGTCGCTAGCCCTTTTGCTGTCAACAATGTAGTCTGCATTGCTATCGGTGTTGTAGTCGTACTCATATTCGCATCCGTGGTGTAGTTGCCGCGGTCAGCTGATTTCTGCATCTTCACTCATAGCCCTGCATAGATCTCGCCTAGCCGTTTCTTGTACTTCCATCAATTCTGTGTCATCTTGAGGAGTTTCTTGCAATGATTGGCGTTCATTGTTTTGCTTAGATGGAATTCGCTTTTCCCCTGCTTGGACCATGTTTTGGTTTGTAGTTGGCTGGCATGGATACCCTCTCGGCACCCAGTTCACTTGCTTTTGGTCTGGGTCTATTTGGCTGGTATTGATTAGCCAGAATGGGACAGCGTTGTTTATCCTGTTGTTAGGGATGTTCACCTGACTTGAGTTTACTGATTCGTGGTTACCTTTCTCGTTCTGGTGAGGTGCAACTAGCTTTTGCCCTGTGTGAAAAAAAACTTCCGGTAGCTTGAGGTACTATCTGGTTGTTTGGTGTGCTATTCAGTGGCTGCCTGAACTGCACGTCACTCCATTGCGTTTTGTTTGTTGCTATTTGATTTGCATTTTGCGTCTGCAAAGCAGTGAGTCTACTGGTCAATTCTTCAGTTTCTTTGTTGAAGTGCATTTGCATTTGTTGATTTTCAGCTTCTTTTTTTATTTCCCATTGTTTGGTTTTGATTTCCGTTTGTTTGCTGAAATCGTTTATTAATTGTTGTTTGTCGATTTCATGAGCGTTTACTCTACCAACCTAGTTTGGATTTGAGCAATTCGATTTCGTTCTGCTCGTTAGTTGCGTGCACTGGCCAGTGAACACGTTTTGGCTGATTGGTTCTGCCATCTAGCGGCGGCATTTTGAACTGCAGCACTGGAGGCATTCAGTTGGCATTCAACTGCTGCACGGTTGGAGGCATCCACGGATTTGTATTGACATGCACATGCGCAAGAAAATAGTTCTACTTGATGGTGGCCGTAATAAATGCTTTAAAGTCGTGAAATTTGCCGAAATCGTTTTAAATTTGCTATTGAACGAGTGCTTTGCCTTATGAATAGTGCTAGAGTCATTTATTGGACTCTATTTTGATTTTTCAAGCATAAAATTTTGTGTGCGTAAATTTTTGTCATTGCAAAATTACGATGGTTTTAATGCTGATTCATGAGAAATAAGTGGTGATCAATCTTGATTCGTTTTAAGTGACGTTCATTACGCACTTTAGTAGTCGATTTTACACAGTTCATGGGTCAATCTACCGTAATAAATATATATTGATCATAGTGTTGGTTTGGTGCGACCATTTCCTCACCTCGAGGACAAGTTGTCCTGTTGGTGGTGGGCCCCTCATCGAATTTCGCTTTTTGCAGGGTTAAAAGTTTACTTTTGGGCACCAACTTTTGTTGGGATGCGTCGGGGTGCCCATTGCCGACGATCCCAGACAAGCATGGGAAGAGATTGGGACGAACCTTTTGCAATGAAAATGTTTTACTGATGAGCTCACATAAAAGCAGTTATATTATTGGAGGCCATCTTTCTCTCTCTCTGTCTCTCGGTTTGCCACCAGGTATCATGCGAGCGCTCGAATTGGTGAAGACCAACCGTGTGAAGAATGCATGGGTCCTAAAGGGCCTTGCATCTTCACAAAAATATAACCCCAGCAGCCCAAATAGATTTTTTGATGGCTTCCGTAGGACAGAGAATGTTTGACCGAATCTTGAACATTATTTCGCCAGCACTTCCTGATTCTTTTACGTATGCAAATTTGGTGAAAACTATTCTAGATGACGTTGAACCCCTGCGATAAGTGGTTTCTTAAAGGGTAAAATTTTTTAGAAGGTCACAGAAACCCGATGAAAGCATCAGTGAGTATTTAGTTTCATTAAAAAGGCTAACGAAATACTGTGATGTTGACAAAATCACAGATATTAATAATGAAATGATTAGGGATTGCCTAATCAGAGGTGTACGGTCCGAAACCTTACAACGCAAACTTTTGAAGCAGACTCTGGATTTAAAGGCTACAATATCCTTAGCTTTATTCCTTGAATCTGCTGAAATCGATCAGGGCGTTATTCGGGCCCTCACTAAGTCAGTTAATTTTGTATCTAAGAAACCAAATAAGACTCAGGTTCGTAACAAAACATCCAAGGATTTTGTCTGCTTCTGTTGCAGAAAATGTGGCGACGTCAAAACCAGATGTAAATACCGAGATTATACTTGTTACAGATGCCATACCAATGGCCATTTAAAAATTATGTGCAGAAAGTCAAGTAGCAGTAATTCAAATAGAACTACTAAAACGTATGAACACTCAAAACCCAGTTCAACCACTAGTTTTAAATCTAGGCCTAAAGGTAAACAAAAGTATGGTTATAAGAAGAAAGTCCGTAAACTTGAACGTGAAACTGACAGTGAACAGGATTAAGTAACCGAAAATTCAGAGTCTGGTTCTGAAGCCGACAGCGAATCAGAAGATGATTATTTATTGCAAAACAATACTCTTGGAATAAATCAGGCTGCCGACCAAAGTGCAATTCCCCTTCATACAAACAAAATAGTAATCGTAGTAAATTCTATGAAGATCTTTAAGTGGATCTTCCTGTCTGCCTCAATGGAGTCAACCTAGAAATTGAACTTGATTCCAGGGCAGACGCTACAATAATCCTAATTGAGTGGCATCAGAAATACTTTGTGGATTGTCCTCTCAAGCTCAGTCTGTACTCAATCCACTCATACATCGATGTAGTGGAAAACACGATATACACTGTCAGTCTTAAAGTTTCAGTCAAAGGCCAAACTGAATATTTGGACGCCTTGGTGTCCAAATTATAAAAGCCCCTTTAACGGGTAAAGATTGGCTATCAATATTCAGAGTCAATTATGATCCTTTTTATGACATGCAAACGAAAGTTAACGTTAAAAAACGTGTTAAGAAAGTTAAACTAGTATTACACCAGTAGATATTGCAGACATAGTTAAAGGTTTCCCAGAATTGTTTAGCAAGGGAATGGGGAAGTTTAAAAATTTTAAAGCAAAGATTCAGTTGAAGGCCGACGCGAAACCAGTTTATTGTCATGTTCTTCAAGTTCCATTGGCACTTAAACAAAAAGTCAACCAGGAAATTAGGCGCCTGGTAGGCTTAGGAATTCTGGAGCCTGTGGAGACCTCACAGTGGCCAATGCCGATCATAATAGTTCATAAGCCTGATGGAGAAATCAGGGTCATAGATGGCTGCAAAACCACCATGAACCCACAATTGGAAGTTGACCACTATCCGGTGCCCACAGCCACAGAATTATTCAGTGAACTCACAGGCAGTGACACATTTTTCCTTATCGATCTTAAGGATGCTTTATTGCAGATTGAGCTCGACAAAGAGTCTCAAGCAGCGTTAACTATGAACACACCCCAGGGTCTTTTTCGTTGGCTTCATGTACCTCTGGGCCTTGCGTCCAGTCCTGGAATTTTTCAGAGGGTCATGACGCAAATCTTGAGTAATATTCCCAAATGTCTCCAATTTTATGATGACATCCTCGTGAGTGGGAAGGGGGAAGCACGATGATGCGTTAAACCAACTGTTAACAGCTTTACAAGAAGCAGGAGTTAGGCTTAAGATCAAGAAGTGTAAACAGTCGTGGCCTAAATTAAAATATTTGGGCCATATGGTTAATGCAGAGGGTTTGCATACACTCCCTGAGGTTGTTGCAGCAGTCACAAACGCTCCAAACCCAACATGTATTCCTGAGCTACAAGGCTTCTTGGGTTTCTTAAATCATTACTCAAAATACCTACTTAACCTTGCTCATATTATGTCTCCAGTTACCCGCCTGTTAAGTCCCAGTTAAATGGGTTTGGGGGCAGACTGTTACCAAGCTGTTAACAAAGTTAAAGAACTATTTTTAACAACAACAACAACAACAATAATAATAATAATAATAATAAATTGGTTTATTGTGATAACACAAAAGGTCAAGGAAGGAATATTTGACTATCCACTTATATCTTGCCATAAAAAAAGAAAATAAACAAAGTAAAGTCTGGCTAAGCCATCGTCCAAGAGGAAATAATGCACAAGTATTAACATATTTACTTAAATCTACCTTATTGTGTTTATGTTTAAAAACAGCAAGAGATGTAGCCTGAACAACAACATCAGCAGAAAGTGCATTCCACGGGTTAACCATACGGTGGGAAAAAAAAATTGTGTGACAGTTCTTTTTGATAGGCTGTACAGTTAACTTAAAACGATGCCCTCTTGTCACGCTTCCGTCACGCAATAAAAAAAATTATTTTTGGTATACCTATTAGACCATGGAGAATGGAATATGTCAATGTCAATTTCTTCTCATCTCAAGTGTTTCCAACCTAAGAATCAGTAAACGTTCGGAATATGGTTTATTTCTCATACCCTATAAATACCTAGTGAATGATTGTTGAACTGACTCAATGTGGATTATGTACTTTCGCAAGTAGTGAGACCATACTGGGTTGGCGTATTCAAGAATTGGTCTCACGAAGACCATAATGTCCAGACCAAAGTGGCCACATTACCAGAGGTGAAACAGTGTTTAATTATGACCAATTTCTGCCAAGCAGATTTTGCAATGTGGTCGCAATGTGATCCACTTTTTAAGTCTGATGTAAACCAAACACCCAGATCTTTTATCATAGTTTCATGATCTAATTCCACACCACGTAGGAAATAAACGTTTAGCAGGTTTTTTTTGGCAAATATGGAAAATCTTACATTTAGGGCCTGATATAGGCAAGCACCAATCAGTCGACCACTGCTCAAATTCCAGAAAAGAGGCTGAAAGATCCCTATAATTAACAGGGTTATTAACAACAGTGTATAACTTCACATCGTGCGCAAATTTTGGGGTTTTGATTTTGGGATTTAATACTTTAAGGTCATTTATATACGGTAGATAAGAAATAAAATAGGCCCCATGACAGAGCCTGGGAGACACCACTCGTAACAGTGCATTCGTAAGAGATAGAGCTTCCAACACATACTTGCTGTGTTATGTTTGTAAAAAAAAATTTTTATCCATTTCAATGTATAACCATTTATGCCACATCCGACCAATTTTAGAACCAATACAGTATGTGACACTGAGTCAATCGCCTTGACAAAATCGATTAAAACTACATCCACCAGTTACAGGCATCCATAGCCGTGGTCCAGTCATCACGACAGCCTAACAATTGTAAAACAGTGGACTTGCCTGGTAAGAGACCGAACTGATCTTTACTTAGGAGGCCTTAACTAGTTAGGTACACCATTATTTTGTCCTTAATCATCCTTTCAACAATCCTACATGGTATACATGTCAGGGAAATGGGTCAGTAGTTTAAGGGATCAGAACTATTTCCCTTTTTAAAAATAGGAATAACTCTAGCTTTTCTCCAGTGGCAATTCACCATTTAATAGAGATCTATTTAAAATCATAGCCAGAGGTACACTAAGCTCGACTGCAAACCTTTTATAAAATGCAGCTGAAAAACCGTCAGGTCTGATAGAATTGCTACCTTTAAATTTATGAAGAATAGATATGACATCTAGCTCTCTTATTGCTGTGGGAGCAAAGAGTGAAATGAAGTTAAATGTTCAATATTTTCTAATATCTGTGATGGTTTTTCTAAATGGTTTGTAATTTTTTTTAATAAAATGGTAATTAGGAGTTTAGCATTACTTAACTCATCAATGATCGTAATCCCGTTATGTTTAAAAGGAGGCATTCTTGAACACGTCCCGTTTTTTTTCTTAGATACTTAAATAAGGCTGCTGTAGTACCCTCAAGAATTACATTCCGTTCTTTTTTTATTTCTAAATTCCTGACCAGTTTACTGAGTTCTTCACTACATTTATTATATTCATTATATAGTTTCTCGTGGCCTTTATTTTTTTAGCATCTCATAGCTTTTTTTGATTTGGTAGCTTAATCACTTTCTTTGGCAGCTTTTGGATTCCATTTATGCAGCGTTTTTAAGAAAAGTGTTATTGTTTACCAAGGTTTGAAGTTCTGTATGGAACGTCATCCACATTGATTCGATATTCATAGTTGTATCAATAATATCAAGCCAATTTACTACGGCAAGATCACTCTGTAGTTTGGTAAAGTTTATATTACGTATTTAATTTATTTTATTTGTTCCAAGAATTTGCCAATTTTTTCCAAATTTACACTAAAAGCTACCATGTTATGATCACTGGTAGTAAATTTCTCCAATACTTCCAAATCATAGACCAGTCGATCATTATCCACCATACCAAATCCAAAAAGTTGTTTTTCCGCATTGGCTTGGTAACCAACTGTTCAAGCCCTAAATCAGAAATACAATAAAGAAATAGGTGTTGACAGGATCTTGAGACATTTAAAGAAGACCAATTTATGTGAGACGTATAAAGTCTCCAATGATGATATTAGGCATTTTACTGGAAGTATGTTCAAAGACAAAATTTGTCATATTAGCAATATCAGGTTCAAATAACCCATTTGGTATGTAACCAAGAGTTAGTCTAAGCTTATCTGGGCCAAGGTCAATACCGCGACGTTACCTGCGGGATCGAAAACCCCAGAAGTAACCTGTTTATTAATCATGACCGCCAGCCCCACCCCCCAGCCAAGGTGCCCCTATCGCGGCGTAGCACACAGTATGGTATATTGCCAACCAACATCCAGTCCATTACAGAGTCATCCAACCAGGTTCCAACCATAAAAACAATATCGTAATTCATAGTAGAAAGTAACATGTGAATTTCAGCGAGTTTAGACTTCAGACTTCTAGCGTTAAGTAAAGAAAAACGTAGATCCTCCATGCAATCTCTTACTGCTGATGGTGCTTGAGATTTGGATACTACTTCCAAACAAACACTCGTCCCAATCACTAGCCCCACCATAGACATCATCTGTATTCTCAATAGTGCTAGGACGATCACTAATTACATATATCAAAACCTCTCAAGAGCAAACATTAAGCACACTAGATAAATTTAGTTTCCCTGATTTAAATACAACATATTGTCCAGGTCATTAGTTCACACACCATACATAATGGTATGTAACAGCGAGGCCTTACGCACCCCAGACAAATGTATTCCATCTTGAGCAATCATACTTGTACGTGTCATCACCATCTCCCAAAGTGACAAGAAGCTAATACCTTTGGTTTGACACAATGCCATAAGAAGCCCTTTACATTTAACTAAGTATGGTTTGAGCCCTAACCAGGCCTCATTTTTTATCCTCTGTGGTAAGAGACCAACAATACTAATATGGGCATTTTTGATTTAGTCCTAATGCGCCTCGTCATCAAATTTAATCGTTCGTCCAGACCTTCAGGCGTATCCAGGCCAATGTTTGTACCCACACAAAGCACAATATGAGATGTGTAAATATTGCTTTTCAAAATTTCAGGTAGGCCTAGGAAGGCTGTAATGTGTTCAATACGTGCACCCGTAAATTCCAGGTCCTAGAACAAATACCATTCACTTTGGGAAACCTCAGGTGTCTCACCTGCGAATCACCGATGATCAGACAATTTTTTATTTAAACCCTCAGTGGTGGGCTGGTTTATACCAATGGCCGTGGTGACTTACAACTTGGGCGTAAGTTTGGTATCACGAATATCCGGCGATTTTCAATGCGAACTAAGTTGAGGGCTAAGGAATGTAGAGCCCCCTGAGCTGCAGCCTAACTTAATACGGAGCAGTCAGTCCCAAGCCAAAAAAAATCGGTTATTTCCAATCAGGTTTAGCGATAATCCTCGGGTTATTGAGCATGTTAGGCCTGGGACTAAGGATGAAATTTAGACCCAGGCACACCACGGTCTAAGTTGAGGTTTAGGCACGTCTTTCAAACGCGATACTTCACTGCACAACTTGAGTGTTGGTATGAAGTGTGATTTCAGGGGTACATTTCCCTACCAGCTCAACTCAAGTGTCACTCTGGTTAAAAGTTATCGTCAGGTCAGTAGAAAATGATAATTTTCCCTTTCTCCAATAGGGACACAACATTTTCAGTTCGTAAATGTGAATTGGTTTGGGTTTCCAAGTAACCACGTACATTGACATGTTTTAACAGATTAACATAACTAATTTGTACCGGGGGCCATATCAATCCCGAGAATGGGGGAGGGGTAATCTCACTCCTGATTACTGAATACTGGTTAATCATTATCATCCTTCATTCAGTTTGAAAGTTACGTTTTTCAGATGCTTTTTTAAAATTAGCTTTTGTAACGTTTAGCGTGCGAGTAACTGAAACGCTGTCCTTTACTGTTTCTAATCGCTAACCTGCAGAAACCTTGGATCCTTTTGTATTAATGTAGAAACAATTCCATTTTTTATACAACAAACTTGTTAATAATTCCCCAAAAAATCGAAGGTATACAATTTGACAATACGAGTCCATAAGATCTCAAATTAAAGGACAAAAGCTACCCAAAGGCACTAAATGAGGGCAGAAATTACCTAACATCCCTGAATCAAGAGAGAGAAAATTGAAAATGGAGCATATCGATTTCATATTATATTCAAAAGCATTTCTCCAATAATACCTCAAATTGTTTTGGATAAAGCTGAGTGAAAGGTTTTGCCGTTTTTTCCATCTTTCTTCATTTTTGAAAAACTGGAGCATGTTGTTGCTTTAAAATGTGCTAGTTTTTTGCAGTAATACCCTTAGGTCGTTTGGGATAAAACTGAGCAAGAGATTTCACGATTTTTTAGCTCTTGACAGTCCATTAAAAAAATGTCTCCCCTACTGCCATGCTTGCACACAGCAGTTCATTGGCATTCATTACATAGCCTAGATGTCCAAAATGTATCCTTAACCCAACCCATCGTCAATGGCTAGCTACGGGTTTGTTTATGTAATTTTAAACTTAAATTTGATAAATTTGGAAAGAAAATATTTTTTAAAAATGATTCTGCTCACAATTAAGTTTTTACGAAACCTGCTATCCTGAAAACCGAATAAGAAAAATCACCGAAATTTGCTTGAAAACAATTTGATACACGAATCTCGACGTATCTTGGAGAAGCCAGACGTGTTGATACTGTTTACAGGTGGTATGAGGTCACAGGAAGGGTATTAACCAATCAGAGTACTGTATTAGCTAGACCTCAACATGGAAATCGCCAAGATTACCCAGTACTACTTTAGGCCAAAGGTCGGGGTCTAGCTAGTACTGTACTAGTAAGTCCCCAACTTAGACTAGCATTGAAATCACCAGTAACGTTAGTCCGAAGCTTAGTCTTGAGGTCGAGGTCTAGCTAGGCCGGGGCTTACATTACACCCAGTCGTGTTTAGACCTCAACTGGAAATCTCCACCCTTAGTGTTACTAAACTTGTCATCCACATTATTTACATAAATTCCGTCACTTTCCAAACAATTTCTTGATGTGGTGGGATTCATCCCATATAGAAGCACTATTCTTGATTGAGTGTTACGCCGACGCATTTCATGAGGAGTACCAGGGTTGAAGGTAGACATTCCAGTAGATTGATAACACTTGTTCACTTCAGGAAGGTCATATACCTCAGCAGTTGGTTTAGATATTGTAGGATTTGAATCTTTGTTCAGTTGAACTGATTTAGTTTGGTCACATTTCCTTTCTGTTAAGGTTTTTCCCCTCTTTCTCATATCCGGGTTGACAGTTTTAGTGCTGTTAACAATTATATCATGATCAACAGCTCTATCCAAGTGAGCGGAAAGTAATTCAATTCTTCAATCAAGTTTGTTTTTTAGGATTGTTTTCACAGTAAGAGTGCAATCGTTTGCGTCCACAGATTTTTTTTCAACATTAGTTTCTTTTACAACATGTTTCAAAGAATAAAGCTGGAATTAGGTCTCCAATTGCACTTCCTGTTGACACTAATACAAAAGTATCACTCTTTATCGCCCACATTACGTAGTTGATGAAGAACAGTCTCAGAACTTTCGAAAAAAATTGAGGATATGTGTCTTAACCAGGTCACCATGTTAGCCGATATTAGCATGAAAATGACAAAAGTAAACCATTCTGACAACGGTAATGTGATGATACATGATGGTGATAAAGCTAATACTACGAAGACGGTGGATGGAAAAAAGAATTTCGTCATTAGCTCTATCGTGTCATCGGATGTCACAGTAAACTTTAGCCTTTTATCATCCCACGTAGACCAAGTGAAGAAGGAACCATACGAAGATCATACTGCATTTGCAAATTTTACAGCCACTTATGACAAATCAGACACCTGTATTGATGGCGCCATCTGCAAAAACGCCAGAGGTTCACGTAAAACAAACTCAACAAAGAGAACAAAGAATTACTTTAATGACTGCATGGACGTGAATGAAAAATATTCGCTTGGACATCATACAGGTAATAGTGAGTCAGAAATAGACCACTTTTCAGATAAAAATCATCCAACCCAGAAAGTTCTTATAACTGGCGATTCGCAGGTACGGCACATTAAACTGAAATGTGATAATACACATACATCCAGAACCTGGTGTTTCCCAGGAGCCAGAATTTAACATTTTTCAAAACCAATCATAGACATTATCAATTCGGAGAATAATGTGTTTGTTGTTGTGTTGTGTGTAGGAACAAACAATGTACATACTGATTCTCCAAAAGGATTTACAATGAAATTAGCTATGCTGATTGACCAAATCAGAAGTATTTCACCTACTCTGCATATTAGTGTTCTTGGCCTCTTCCCTGGAGCACATAAAAACGAAAATTGGGATAGCATGTCTGTTTTCCACCAGCATCTAGTGAAATGCTATGGCAACTTGCAATCTCTATGTAAGGCAAAATCCCTAGGCTTTATCTCCCTGTGGCACCAAATTATACTCAACAGATACCTACTAATACCGGAAGGTGTTCATCTTTCAGTCCTAGGAATGGCTGCACTGGAGCGTGCCTTCACCCTGTACTGGTTAAATCATTGATATCACGTTGGATACTTCTCTTATGAGGAAAACTAACAGCATATAAGCGATGTGATCTGTGTCTGACTGGATATACCTTTGGTTTGTACAGTCGAACGTGTGGCCATGTTACATCCTGCAGCCCAATTTTCGAGGAAGTTAAACAATGTGAAAACCAGTTACAGCCACAGTGTGGGCATTGTTTTTCTGGTTGGGTCATTAATGCTCGAAGTGCGGCTGGGAAGTTAACCGAACTACACTTGTTGTTACTCGAACTTAGGTATGATCTGGTAGTCTTAGTTGAGACTTGGTTTGATGACACCATACCCGATGCTATGCTGATCCACGATGTGCCTTACGTGGTTATTAGGCGTGATAGGACTGGTCGAGGTGGTGGTGTTTTTGTTTTCTTACACGACTCAATTAAAATTGGCCCAGTAAACTTCTCTAAAGAATCCGAGGCACTAAGTTTTGTCCTCCCTGTACTTAAGGTTACGTTAATATGTTGCTGTTTGCCAAACGGTAGGGATAAAGAAATTATTCTAAAAATGTGCAATTACCTTCACTGTAAAAATGTTTAGTTTATTTTACAGTAACATTTACTGTTAATATTTTATAGTCCCTTACTGCAAATTTATTTTACAATCAATTGTACTGTAAATTTTGAAGTTGAACATAAGTTCGGTAGAGGACGCACAACTGCAGTTCATTGGACTGTAAAATTACAGTTTGTTGTAACGTACAAATATTTTGGAGCCTAGAATAAAAAATGAACTGTATTTTTACAAAACACTGTAAATAGTTAGTTAAAATGTTAGTTAAAATGGGAAAATGTCATGAACAACTGAGACCTTTAAACATTCGTACTTCCAGTGCTACAGCGATTTATGTATTCCAAATAACAGTCCAGTGGTGTTTTTACAATACATCTCATAGTAAATTCACAGTAACAGCAGCTGTAAAAAAACCTCCCTCTACTGGAGTGTAAATGAAGTAGGAGCTTTCACTGTTTGCCACCAGGAATAAACTGTGGCTATCCAAATAACAGTCCAGTGGTATTTTTACAGTACAACTCACAGTAAATTGACAGTAACAGCAACTGTAAAAAAGCACCCTCTAGTGGGGTGTAAATGAAGTAGAAGCTTTCACTGTTTGCCACCAGGAGAAAACTGTCGATCTAAATAACAGACCAGTGGTATTTTTACAGTAAAACTCACCGTAAATTGACAGTAACAGCAACTGTAAAAAAAAGCACCATCTACCGGGGTGTAAGTGAAGTAGGAGCTTTCACT
>JAHWFP010129889.1:23235-34266 GCA_023313725.1 Lithobius niger
CCGCAAAAATTCGGCTTTTTACCCTAAAGCCTTTTTATCCGCTGCTTTGTTCTCATTCACTTGGTTTTTTCCGGGCCTTTTCTCGTAGATTATTTTCGGCAGTTTATCTCTGCATATGGTCTAGACAGATACTTTTTTTCATTTACTGTTTCGTTAAGCAAGGAAGAGTGTAGCATGTTCATGAAAGTTGAGGCATCTTGTGAAGGGCATTTTAATTGTTCCGGGTCTGTTTCGCCCCAGGCTGGGTTTTCCACTCCAAGTGGAATTTCGTGTAAAGTACAATTCTTTACTTCCTTCAATCAACCCTTGTATTGGACCCATTGCCGTGATTGCGAATGGAATCACTAAATAAAAAAATAAGTGGCACTCACTGCATTTGGGAAGAATGTTTTCGAATAGGCAAATGCTGCAGGGAAAAGAATTCTGGACGACACAAATTGTCATTGCTTTTCAATAAAAACATGAAAGAAAAAGCGGGTAAAAAATTATTCAAAATAAACCCGTAAAAAAACAGCGGCTAAAATATCCTGAACGGAAAAAAACTTGAGGAAACAAAAGACGTGGACAAACACTGCAGAAAATAGGATGAACAAAAAAATAGTGTTTCGTCGTGTGTGTAATTTCATCACATTGTTGTTATTGTAGGGTAGGTCTTGAATTCCCTCATTTTGGGAAAGATTTTCACCAGGCGGAACGCCTTTCAACGCACTTTTTTTCCGGTTAGTTTTCTTCTTGTTGTTTTTTAATTTATTTTCCTAGCCCTTTTTTCTCTGCGGTTTTCATTTCCTAGAGCATTTTTTCCATCTTTTGCCACACCACCGGCAAACGTTTTCTGACTTCCATTTTTTTCCTCAGTGATTTTCCCTAGACTTTTTTCTTGACTTTTATTTTTAACAGCTTCAATTCTCCGAGGATAAAGCGAGGCCGGTCAAACCTTTAAAGTAAAACAAAAAGACGGGATTTCAAAATAAAGCTATTGAATGAAGAAAAAAGATTTGGGTTCAAAAGATTTCGTGTACTGACAACCAAACAAACAACAACTTAGGAATCTCATTTGCCTTGCTTAGCAGTCTGAGTCACTAAAATCAAGGAGCTCCTTATGTAAGTCTGAATCTAGCAAAAACGTTTCGGGTAAAAAAAATCGCTGTAAAAAAATGTAGGAAAAAAGGTGCACGGAAGAAATGTAAGAAGGGAAAAAGGACTGGGGAAAAATATCTCCCATGATTGGCTACGAAGTATTTTCGGCTCGCACTACCATGCTCACTGCGGCTGTGCATGTAATGTCAGGAGTTGCATCTAATTACAAATTCCATCAAGACAGAAAAGCCCATGTTTTTTCTCCAAGGTATTTTTTTCCCCGGATCTCGTTTCCTCTGACTTTTTTCACCCGGTCTTCGAACCAATCTTTCTTCCTGGACATTTGTCAGATGGACCTTTTTCTCCTGGAACTTTTTCCTTGGTCCATTTTCCACGAACTTTTTCAGTACGTACATTTTTCCCCTGGACCTTTTTCCTCGGACCTATTTTCCCAAGACATTTTTTCTACCCGTAACAATGAAAAAATGAAAAAAATATGTTGATTCTTGTAAACACTGCTTGTTAAATCTAGATTCCGTGTTATGCAGCGGAACTTATTATTCCTATTTAGTATTTTTATGATGCTTATTAACAACTCTATTCTTATACGGTATTTTACAGTTTAAACTTTTAATATATATTTTCTAAACAAAAACTGACTGTTGCTATTGCCATCGTGCACATTATTAGCAGATAAAAAATCCAAGAAAAAAGAAGACCGAGGAAAAATTTCCCTTCAAAAGCAGAAGGCGCCTAACTGCAAAAGAAAAAAGTTAAACCCGGGAAAAAAAAAATCTGGGGAAGCCAGTACGTAGGCTACATAACTCAGGGGTGCTACGGGAGTGCCCGTTTTAATTTCGCATTCCTACTTTTTAGTTTTTTTACTTTTTTGTTTACATACCACTGTCAATTTTTTGCTACACTATTTTTTTCTTTTTTCACATACGTATATATCATACCACTATTTCTTAATTCCTCTATAAGAAGTTTTCTTTACTAGTAATCTTTGTAATTATATTCTACAATTTTTTTTTGCTATTTCAGAATACCTTCAAAATTTGTTACACAGATTTGTAATAAAAGTAATGTTTTAGCCACATAAGTATTCTATCCATTTATTTATTAATAAGGTACTTATTACAAGATTTAAGGATAAAAGTTTAAAAAGCAGTTCTGGTTCAAGCTTCACAAATGCATGAAAGAAATTTGATAGTTTGATTGTTTTTACTGAGTATGTACGCTTTACCATTTTCATACAACCGCTCGTATTTTTCACATCCTATCACAGCTTTCGTATTTTTTTTTATTCTAACTATTAGTAAATTCATATTGTTCTCACCTCCCTCTGATAATTAAATATAAATTTTTTTTATGAAATGTATAAAAAAATTTATAAAAAAAAATAAAGAAAGACCCAGGGAAAAAATACGAGGAAAAAAAACAGAGTGGATGTAAGTGGGGTGAATAATCCTGCATGGATGGGTTTACTTTAGGGAAAATTGGGAGGAAGTAAGCAGTTTTCATCAAAGAGTGGAAACGATGGGGAGGGGGGAGTTGCAATAAAACCGAGGGGGGACAAAGTTTCAATCCTAATCCTTTCTTTCTTTCCAATTTTTTTAAATTTATTTTTCCGTTTAATTATTTTCTCCACAGTAACGATCTCGGACCCTTTTTCTCTGGACCTTTTTTCCTTAGATTTTTTTTACATGGACCTGTTTTCCCGATTCTAGGGAAAAAAGCCTCGGAAAAAAAACGGAAAAAAGCTGATGAAAATAAAAGCCATGGAAAAAAAGGCCTTGGAAAAAAACTGATGGAAAAAAAAGCCGATAGGGAAAAAACGTGACAAAAATCTGGTGAAAATTTTACAAAAGTACTACCATTAAATATGTGTGTGCGTAACAATGGACAATGACCTTAGCTGGAAATACTATCAGCACGTCTGGCATGCTATTAAGCAAGGTTAATCACAGTTGTTCTGACCAAGACCAGGAATTACATAATGGCAAGGTTCACTTATTACGTACAATTTATTTGCTCTTGCCAGAATTTATTTCCTCGTTTTTTATACACCTTATGTGTTTTTTGTGTGTGTGTATTGTGGTGTGAGTGGAGGTGGAGTGAACAACACACTCTGGAAAAAAAGTAACAAAGTTGATGCCGGAAATATCGAATAACTCTCAAAATAAAGTATAGGGAATTTTGAGTAAACTTAATATTTTCCCGAATTTTTTTTAATTATCCATAGTCGATCAAATTCAGTACTCCACCTCCTCTTTCCCCAGTTACGGAATTTGTAGAAAATGTATGATTCCCGATGTTTGTTATACCCCCCCCACTGTTCTATTTCAATTTTGGTGGAAACTTCGTGATTTCACGAATTTTCTCTTACAGAAGACGATTTTTTCTCCCCACCACTTCCCCAGTAAAGTAATTTGGGAGGAAACTTGTGACTTCCGAGTTTTCCTGTAAATGATTGCGAAGGTAATTAAGTTAACTTTGATCGAGCAGCAATCAGCTAATGAATAATGATGCATACGCAAATAAGTTTAGGTAGTGTTTGTTGATGCTTTTACACCATATTTATCTTTCAATTTTTTCCCCTATCGGCTTTTTTCTGCAGCTTTTTTTCTGCAGCTTTATTTCCATCGGCTTTTTTTCCTTCCGCTTTTTTTTCCTTCTGTTTTTTTTCCTTCCGCTTTTTTTTCCGGTGATTTTTTTCCGGGGATTTTGTTCCGAGGCTTTTTTTTCCGTGACCCTATTTCTTGTAACATTTTTGTGTGGAATTTTTCTAAGAACGTTTTTCATGGACCTTTTTAACTCGGATCTCTTCCCCATACCATAAAAAGCCTGCAAAAACAGCTGTGGAATAATGCTGAAGCAAAAAAAAAACCACGGTATAAAAGTCCTAGAACAAATACGTTTCACGGTAAACTGGCTGTACTTGCCTGATGAAATTCGAGCCAAGGCAACTAACCTAGCCTACAACAAAAACACAACAGCACGAAAAACAACAAAAGATCGACAGAACAATTCGGCTTTTTTTTTAGTTTTTATTTTCTGCAGCTCTTTTGCATGCACGTTATTAGGATGATAACGGCTGAAAAGGTTTCGAAGTTTAATACGTGGTTCTTATGACTAATTGGTGTGCCCTGATGAGCAGGTGGTTCACAACGGTTAGATACATGAATTAATTCCTGGTACTTTTTTTAAAAGGTCAGTGTGTAGTGGGATTCGAACTGGCAATCACTTGGTTTGGAGACGAAGGCGCTGATCACTGGGCTTGCTGCTACTCGATTTACTCGGGATTCCCAGGGACTGGTTGTAGCGAAGGCCAAAAATTGGAGGGGGAAAATTGACAGATGTGCTGACTTTTCCCTAGATAGCTAAGGGGTCTGGTGGAGCGCTGTCAGCTGCCCCAGTGGGGATGCTTTTGATTTATCGTGATTTCCTTAGCCTATTCTACTCCAGAGGTATCATAATACAAGTAATAGGTAGGTTCCAGATGCAGGAGGACACGCCAAATTTTTACTCAATAATTAAGGAGTCACGTGGCTTATTAGCTGCATCTAAAAGTTTTGCTTTGTGCATTACTTTGCTTCCTGCGAGAGAGAACTCGATACGCCTAGATGCTGCAATGCTAATTTGGCAGCAACCTACCTTTAACCCTTAATCATGTATCGTATCTTACTGGATACATACTTCAAATATGCCAAAAACTAAGTCCAACGCGCGTCGCCCGGTTCATTAACGGTCCCTGGGGACCCGGAGCAAATCGGGTTATAACAGTCTAGTGCTCCTCGTCTACTAACCAACTGAACGATAGTTCGAATTGTGTGACTGAGCAAAGATAAAAAAAAATGCTAGAAGTCATTGTTCCACATTAAGGGTTAATGTATACATTCATACAGTGTATTTTAGTGTTTATACACAGTACATTGACATGATGACATATTATAGTGGAATTATATTTGTTTCCTAGAAGCATGTGTCAAAAGTTGAACAGTTTCGTTTTACACACTGAAAGTGTTTCACTTTCAGTTTTACTTCAAACTGAAACTAAAGATTTCTTTTCGCCCTTCATTCCTATTTCACTGTCACGTTTCGTTTTATACAGCAAAAGTGAAAATGAAAAATAATCCATTCAAGCGAACCACGAACGCCCAAATGCCTCTGGCAACAAATGTGTGTACTGGACGAAGCGCCATCACGCTGTTCTAAACCAAACTAACACCGGTACAAGGAAGAGAGAAATTATGACGTCATTTCATGACGCGGCTCAGGAAGGTCGATATTGTAGACACTAATTATCTAACAAAAAGCGAGCGAAAATCAAGTGAAACTACACAACGAGGTAAAAATTCGCACCGCATAAATGGAACAAATTATAAGCCTCTAACAAAATGGATGAACAACAATAAACGGAAATATTCACTTGCAAACATTACATTGAGAGCATCTCAGTGTAAAAAGGAACTCTCCTTAAATGCTAGTTGCCATTAAACGGAATTTTAGAATATCTAGCGTTCAGAAGTCACTTGGCCTCTGAAGTATGCTATGTAGTAAAATTTGGTATTTTATCGAGCACTAGAAGCAAGCCATAAAGATTGACACTAGGTGTCACCACGGTAGAACAATACATACCCTGTCGCCATCTAGTGATAGTAATATCGTTCATTTTTGTAACTTGCTCCAACATGCACGAGCTCGTACCAAATTATTACTCAGTATTTTAGGAACACGTCGCTTGTTAGTTGTGTTAAATGGTCCTGTTTTAATAAATCCCTGTATTCCTCCTGCATTCGGACGAAGTGCCACCACAATGCAATAAACCAATCTAAAAACGGTGTATGGAGAGAAAAAAAAGAAAGAAAGAAATCATGACGTCATTTTACAACATACTCATCAAGGTTAATGACGTGATTGATCTGAAAAATATTGACGAAAACTCAGGTGGAGCAATACACCAAGGTAAGAAGAATCACATCGTACAAATGGAACTTTCACGGCGATAGGAAGACACTTCAATGGAGCCTACATGATACTGTGAGAGTTGTAAAGTCATATTTTTTTCATCTGGATTGAAAAACATTCCAAAAAAAATGATGTAGAAAACAACTAAAAATGTTCTGTGTGGGAAAGAATTGCAAGTGTTATTTTTATATTGGCAGGGGGGGGGGTGAGCAAAGTAGAACTTTCGTCCCCCCCCCGATAAAAATTGCTGCCCCACTGCCACATCCCCAGTAAAGTCATTCTAGCGTCGTCAAAGATGTCTGCAGAATGTTAACACTAGTTAACCCCACTGATTATCAAACCTCTCTACCTAGCACTCTATAATTTCTTTACCAATACTAAAAGGTTCTATGCCAGATCCTCTAACAGGTGTCTTTTTCAGCCCTTCCAAGCCGTATTTCGCTTAAATTCATTCCATAATAAGCAAAATCTTAACTTTTATGTTACAGTGAGTGCATTACGTTATACATTTTCGATTCTGAGTTGTTTCTCCGTTAGGAACGTGAAGCATGAGTCCAAAATGCATGTTTTATTATGCTTGTTGATTGGATTTATATATAATGCCATTTTGAGCAATTCTTTTCCAAACAACCGTGATGTGTGATGGTCCACCTGCAGTTTAAATTATCGCGAAATATTTGATTTAGTTCGAGGTTGTTATACTGCTTTACGTCAACTTTGTGTAAAACGCTCGGATCTACTGTCAATTATTGGGTGTCAGAATGTTCCTGGGCCCTAATTGGCTGCTGCTTGTATGCGCTGGGTGTCTCCTAGATGGGCGGAAAGATTGTCAAATCATTCTCGCTCTACGATTGGCGTGCTTGCGTGTACTGGATTTCTCCGAGATGGAGTGGTCAAACTGTCAAGTGAGAGTGTGATTTCAGCTTATTTTTCATCATGGTTTAATTTAGTTCCCGAGTCGAAAACGTTTAGACTGAACGTTTACCAACCCTACAAACACGTCATTTATTAAAATTGCTCGTGTTATTGTTTGAGAAAACTAAATTTTAACATGATTGCATCGATGTATCGTCTACGCGACGCAGACGTGACTGAAGTGTGACATACGAGCACTGGCCAAATTTTTATTTCGTGCATAATAGTTTAGACGAATTTCTTTCTGAATAATTAAAACAGTTCCCGTTTGTTTTAATGTATTATTAATGCAGGAATGGTTAACTATAACTTGGCCATAACCTCAAGATTTGTAAGCTTGATTTTATGTGTGCTCGTTTTGGCATAAATGTTGGTCTAAAAATTCAAACAGCAGTGTGGATTTGTATTCAGGAAAAATTGACGTTTCTGATGCGTAGCCTTTTGACCCGAACATCTTATAACCAAATGAGCCCAGTTTGTTCAAATCTGATTGTCTGTTAAAAATTCAAACAATTGTCACCGTCTTCCAAAATGTCTCCGAACGTAGTTTGGTTTTATTAATAAACTGACGGTGCCAAGCCATAACTCTGCAGGGTCCGAGCCCTGATAAAAATTGCCTATACCCTGACCTGGTCTTGGGGGTTATTAGGGTGTGGTATGAACTGTGTTTCTGTGAAGGTCCTGTGTATGTTTCACTCGGGTCGGGATATGGTTGTATGAAGTGTTTTTTTTTAACCGTTATTGACTTTTCGTTTCAATCATCGACATTCCTCCCACTACATTCAAGCCAGGAACTATGATATCTGAATCAACTGAAAACTGTTTTTGCAGATTTTATTTTTTCTTTATCTCGGTTGGCAAGTTAGGCCCGTTAAAGTGACACTAACACAGATTGAAATGCGAACGAAAATGCGGTGCCATCTAGTGGCAGTGATATCTTTAAACGTTTACAGCTTGTTCCCATGAGTAAGATGGGCGTGCCAAATTTTCACTCAAATAACAGACAGTTTCTCGCTTTCAGTTGATTTTTTCGTTTTTCAAATTTTGCAGTAAAAAACATAAAAGACACATTTTCCAATTTCCACATTTTCAACCTTCAAATTGACTTTCATCCTTGCAACAAATAAGGCGGCTCGTGATTTGTTTGTTTCACAAAAGAGAAATGGCGTAGCATTTATTCAGTGTTCATATGTCGACATGTACCGAGGAAGAAGCTGTGTCAAGGTTAATGATATCACTGCCACTAAATGGCGTAAAATCTGTTTCAATCTGTTTCAAACCTGTTTCTTTATAAAAGGTGTTCGTTGTTACGTTCGGTTTAACTTAACTTTACCACTTGCTTCCTGGTCTTGACCTGATGGTTTGGAGACGGCAGGCAAATATGAAAATATCTCCGAATGCTAGCATTTTTAACAGTTTCAGTGGTTTTTTTCATGCGCGGTAAGCAACGCTACATCACATTATTCTCAGAACTGCCACGCTCCTTCCCTCATCCTAATAAATGAACGTTGTGATCGCTCTCTGCTTGTCGGATGAAGCAGATTCTTGTAAATATTCTCCTCGTTAAACCGTTTTTAGTTAACCAAAGTTCGTGCAGTGCGAATATTACAGTAGGAACTATCATCATCAATCATAAAACAGGACCTTTAAAGTTGCGCCATCACCAATTGAAACGTGGTGCTATCTAGCGATAGTGTTATCTTTAACATTTCATCCCCGCAATAATTACGAAGGCTTGAGTTTTCGTAAAATAAAAAATGGCATCGTGCATTCTTTCGCTGGATGCTAGACTAGGTGTTACCAGATGTTGCAGTAGGTATAGAATCTATAATAAAGTCACTATAAATCGCAAACCTAGGCTACACCTAATCCCCATTAGTTACATACAGTATGCATCGCCAAAATATTGCATCAAAATACAAACTCAAAATTTGTCTAACTGTGATTTTGTATGAAGTTAAAGGTGCATATTTATCAAATATCAGGCTGCTGATTCTAGTATTGTCTGCCACTTTTAGTTCCATATAGCGCTTGATTTCAACAAGCATAGGAATGTACAACGAAATTCTTTTTTACGCAATCGTGTCTCCTTATAAATGTGTAAAGTTATAAAGTTATAGGAGCGTAGGAAGCAGTTAAGGTTAATGATATCACTGTCGCTAGATGGTACGTCTACAGGTTCTAAATCTGCATTTCAAAACAGCCCTTCCGTATTTAAAAAAAATGTGCCTTTTTACATTTGATTCAAAGTAGAGTTTTCACCTATCGAGAATAGGCAAAATCTGGTAACATCTAGTGCTAACTGGTACTGTTTAGCACTTGCTTGCTCATAGTGAATGCATGCATAACGGCATTTCTTTTAACGAAACAAACAAACCACCACCGCCCTGTGTTTCCTCGTGCACATGGAAACAAACTATAACGTTTAACAACATTACTGTCACATGATGGCATTGATATTTTTGTTTGGTTTTCGATCGGTGATAGTGCCACTTTAACTTTACCAATAATTGTTTCCTGGCACACATACATGCACAAATTTTACACTGCAATAAAGAAGACACGTGGCTTGTTTGTTTCATAAAAAGAAATTTATTTGCGTACTCCTTTGCTTGTTGAAAGTAATTGATTAGGCAGAACTATAGCGGCAAATGGTTATAAATGGTACAATTTGTCATTTGGTAAATCTCACTTTAAAATGTGTGTGGTTTTTCGTCCTCCTTTACAGCATTGAGGTAGGCTACACTTCCGAGCTTGCCATGTATGCATGTAGTTTGAAGTTTTATCCCGCGAGGGCACTTAGTGTCCATCGCTTGGCTGGCTGGACCATGACCTTAACAACGAGGTCACTGCTCGCAACTGACTGATTCTTAAGCGTGCTATTGAATTTTTACTGGTGTTGAAATTTTAATGAAGAATTTAAAGTGGCACTAACACCGATTGAAAGTAGGCACAATACAGCAACATCTGGCATTGGTTATTGACTATTTAGCACTTGCTTGTACAAAGCGAAGGAATAAAAAATGGTATTTCTTTTTTAACGACCAAGCCACGAACCGCATTAATTTGAGCGAGAAGTCACATACAAGTCAATGTATTTAGTTTCGAAACATGTGTGATTTTTCCTTGGAATTACGAATTGAAATTTTAAATTTTATGTCAAGCACGTATTGTATTTTGCCTCGCAATTTGTGTAATTTTTCACATTCCTGATTGTTCCCACACGAAATTGCGAATTAAATAATATAAATCCAAAGCTTTTTTAATGTTTAAAAAAAAACTTTTAGGAATTTGTCTATGTATGTGTTTTAAACTTTTGTGATTATGTTAATACGACTATCCCATGTAGTAAGGTATTAAGGTATTAAGTAAGGTAGTAAGGTGATAGTAAGGTATTATCGCATATCGTCAGGTGCGATCCTGTCCACTTTCTGGTATGTGCTCATATCTATTGGGCATATTATATCAAAAGTTCCAGATTCAACCCTGTCATCATCCAAAATTGGTAAACCTCATGGCATGGAATGGCACGGTGATATCTATTGCTCATGTTGTTTGTGGCTTCAAGTCAAAATCGCTAATGTAACTATTGCTTATTTTTTTAACGATTACATTTAAACAAAAATTAAAAATTGTTTCTCCAAAATGTAAGTTTAAGAAATCTAAACCTCTTTTACTTGATTGTACTTTACAACTAACTTTGGTTTTGGTTTTAATTTTAATTTTAATGTTTAACCAGGCATTCAGTAGGAATTGCCCTACATGTCAGGAAATGGTGCTACGTTTTTTTTCGCAGCTGGTTTATGCCGCTTTAAGTGGAAACTGGTTAAATTCCAATTATTTAAACACAAAAAATAAATTGAAAAAAAACATAACCAAATGTATTCGTTGACTGCTCATGTAAAAGAATACATATGTGTTTTGTTGAAACTTTTGGTGAAACGTTGGTGAAACAACTACAATGGGTTAATAAGGACAAGCTGATATGTGTGTTAGTATACAATTTAAACTGTGAGATGGTTACAATGGGGAAATAATGACAGCAGTTACATTTTAGAGCACTCAGTT